>CAUYQG010053336.1:0-13581 GCA_963574415.1 Tarsius wallacei
CGCGCTACCACGCCTGGCTGATTTTTTGATTTATTGTAGAGATGAGGTCTCGCTTGCCCAGGCGGGTCTCGAACCTGCGGGCTCAGGCAATCCACTCACCTCGACCTCCCAAAGGCGCGGGATTACAGGCTGAGCCACCGAGCCCGGCTAAATCTCTTTTCTTTCTCTTTAATTCCATTATTCAGTGAGAGAGGGAGAAGCTTTCACTTCTGTTGTTTGCTCAATATCCTATCCTTCCCTGAGCAGAGCCTCCACATTTGTTCAATTTTTCAACTGGGCTGGTGGTGGAGACCTGTGCTGTCTCTTTGCAGTTTTGAGAGTTGAATAAGGTAGAAGGGGGGAAGCTAGAATTTGAAACTATTTGCAGGTCACAATGTTCACTGACTGGGATATGGGCCCCCTCAGACCCCTCTCCACCACTACACAATATGTCCATACAACTTATCTTTGACAAAGCCATCTGTAACAACCACTGGGGAGAGGAGGTTTTATTTAGCAAGCAGTGCTCGGAAAACTGGCTGACCACATGCAGAATAATGAAACAGGGCCCCTACCTATTACCATAGAAAAAAACCAATTGTAAGTGGATCAAAGACCTAAACGTAAAACCTCAAACTATAAGAATCTTAGAAGAAAATGCAGGAAACTCCCTTAGCACTTTGGAGTAGGCAACCAATTCTTTTTTTTTTTTTTTTTCTTATGTAAGTTTATTGAAATGGCAGTGAACAGACTACTCCATAGGCAGAGCTGCCTGAACTGGTCTGTAGGAAGGACAGCTGGCAATCAATTCTTGATCAAATCCCCAAGATCATATGCTATGGAAGATGAAATAGACAAGTGGGACCTCATCAAATGGAAAAGCTTTTGCGCAGCAAAAGAAACCATCAAGAGAGTGGTGAGACAACCCACAGAGTAGGAACAAATATTTGCTAATTGTGTATCTGACAAATGCCTAATTCCAGGATCTACAAGGAACTCAGATGAGCCAAAAGAAAAAGACAAACAGCCCTATTAAAAAATGGGCAGAGGCCAGGCTCGGTGGCTCAGCCTGTAATCTCAGCACTTTGGGAGGTCGAGGCAAATGGATTGCCTGAGCCCACAGGTTCAAGACCAGTCCAGGCAACTTGGTGAGACCTCATCTCTACAATAAAAAGAAAAATCAGTAATTAGCCAGGTGCACACCTGTAGTTCCGGCTACTTGGAAGGTTGAGGCAGAAGGATTTCCTGAGCCCAGCTGGTGGAAGCTGCAGTGGCTGTGAATGTGGAGTGAGACTCCAACCAAAAAAAAAAAAAATGGGCAGAGAACATGAATAGACACTTCTCAAAAGAAGACATACAACAAAGAAGACAGCAGCCAACAAAATTTACATGAAAAAAATGCTCAGCCTCACTAATCATCAGAATAATGCAAATCAAAACCACATTGAGATACCACCTTACCCCAGTAGGGATGACCATCCTCAATAAATCAAAAAAAATGACAGATGTTGGCACGATTACGGAGAAAAGGCAAAGCTTTTATACTGTTGTTGGAAATGCAAACTAGTACAACCTATATGGAAAATAATGTGGCAATAGCTAAGGGAACTAGAAATTGGCTTTCCATATGATCCAACAATCCCCCTTTTGGGAATATACCTGGAGGAACACAAATTGTTCTGCAAAAAAGACACCTGCAAATGCATGTTTATTGAGGTACTATTCACAATAGCAAAAACATGGAATCAACCCTACTGCCCATCAGAAGTAGACTGGATAAAGAAAATATGGTACATATTCACGATGGAATATTACATAGCCATAAAGAAGGACAAAATCATGGACTTCTCAGCCAACTGGTTGGAGTTGGAGACATTCATTCTTAGCAATCTATCACAGAAACAAGGAACCAAATATCACATGTTCTCACTCATAAGTGGGACCTGAGTATTGATCACAATAGCATAAAGGAGAGATTGGCATCTCTGGGACACATTTGAGAGAGGAGGGAGGGGCACGTAACAACACAAAGTGTACTTGGTCCTAAACCAGGGAAAGTGAGGACCAGTTGGAGGCCCAAACCTCACCTGTACATACATTACTTATGTGCCTAATCCTGACTCATACCCCACATTGTTATAATGAAATAAAGTTAAAAAAATTTTTCATTCATGTGGAAAATTTTATGTGAATTTCCCAGTATTTTTTTTTGTTGTTATTGACTTCTAACTTTATTCTGATGTGGTCAGAGTATACACTTCATATGATCTCAATGCTTTTAAAATATTGACACATTATTTCCTCAAATGTATTTTCTACCTGCTTTCTTCTCTTCTCTTCTCTGGGACTACCAGAGTTTGTATTGTTTATATTATATTTTCTCAATTGTATTTTATTTCTGTTCCTCAGACTGGATAATCTTAATTGGCCTACGTTCAAGTTTATTGGTTCCTTTGGCTGTTCACATCTGCTGTTGAATTTCTGTAGTGAATTTTTCGCTCAAATTTAAAGTTGCTGAATTTTTCGCCAGCAAATTTAGAATTGTTACTTTATATATATAATTTCTATCTCCTTAAATATTTTTTATTTTGTGAAACATCATACTCAGACTCTTTCTCAATTATTTAAACTTGGTTTCTTTTAGTTGTTTAAGCATATTTAAAATAACTGTTTAAGCCGGGCTCGGTGGCTCAGCCTGTAATCCCGCACCTTTGGCAGGCTGAGGTGAGTGGATTGCCTGAGCCCGCGGGTTCGAGACCCGTCTGGGCAACTTGGCGAGACCTCATCTCTACAATAAATCAAAAAAATTAGCCAGGCGTGGTAGCGCGCGCCTGTAGTTCCAGCTACTTGGAAGGCTGAGGCGGAAGGATCGCCGGAGCCCAGCAGGTCAAGGCTGCGGTGGCCGGGAGCAGCCACTGCACTCCAGTCTGGGCAACTGTGAGAGCTTTTCTGTCCTCTCAATAAATCCTGCTTTCTCACTAAAAAAAAAAAAAAAAAAAAAAAAAGTCTTTGTGCAATAATTCCAATGCCTGAGCATCCTTAAGAACAGTTTCTATTTATTGGGGTTTTTTTTGCATGTCTCATATTGTTTTTGCTGTTGATAATTGGAAATTTTAAATAATATAATATGGCAACTTTGAAAATCAGATTTTCCATCTTTTTGGAGTTTAATCAGATTTTCCTTCTTTTTGGAATTTGTTATTGCTGCTGCTTGCTTTAGTTTATTTTTAAATTTACTTTTGAAGTAATTCTATCAAATCAGCATACTTTCTAATGTGTTAACATTGAAGTCAGGCCGGGCTCAGTGGCTCAGTCTGTAATCCTAGCGCTTTGGGAGGCCGAGGCGAGTGGATTGCCTGAGCTCACGGGTCCGAAACTCTCCTGGGCAATTTGGTGAGACCTCAGCTCTATAATAAATCAAAAATTAGCGCACGCCTGTGATTCCAGCTACTCGGAAGGCTGAGGCGGAAGGATTGCCGGAGCCCAGCGGGTCGAGGCTGCAGTGGCCAGGAGCGTGTCACTGCACTCCAGTCTGGGCGACGGAGTGAGACTCCAACTCAAAAAAAAAAAAAACATTGAAGTCTCTACTCTTAGCTTAGTTTTATCTTAGCTAATGTTTGAACTGATGTCTTATTAAATGCAGAAACTTTAAATCTACCAGTCTTTGCTGAGATGCTTTGTGTGCATATCCAGGAAGATATTTAACACTCAACAAGGCAGTTGACGATTCCTCCTTTGCCTTCACTTCATGCTCATATAGACCTTCAACATCAGTCAGATTTGAGAGCTCCAGACTTTCTCAGGTTTTACTGGGTGAGTGCACAACTCCACACGTATGTGGTCTTCTAGATTCCCAGGATATGTCATAGCTTTTCAATGTTCCTACAAACATCTCATTTTCCAGTTTACTCTTTTGGTTAGTCTGTTGTTTTACATCAGCTATTATCCTTTATTGCCTCAAAGGTTAAAACATTTGCCTGTAATTGTTTTTGACAAATGCCACCCAGATGAGTAATTTTTGCTATGAGTGAGTTATGAATCAGGTCAAACATAGGTAATCTAGCAAGTGAGGTCTTTCAGGGAACTACCAGTAGGTCAAATAGAAACAATTCTTTGTGAATGAAGGTTAAAAGAATCCCAGTACTGCCTGTTCCCTCTAGTGACTTCCAAGTTGTGCTGGAGTCGTAAGCTGTTATTTTTCAAGGTGATCACAGAACTGTAGAGTAAGGACGACTCTAGAGCAAGTTAAAATACTACAAAAGTTGCTGTTCTTACTGACTATAAATGCTGCCTGTGGTTGATTGCCAGAGTCTTGAAAATGTTGATTTTGACAATTTTTTCTTTTTTGTTATATTCCTGTTATGGAAAAGGTCATTTTCAGAGGTCCTTACTTCATCACTCTTGCTGACATCACTCCATCATGGGTGATAAAAGTTGAGACTTTTGGAGAATTATGTATGCCCAAATGGCCTACACTATGAAGAACTACCTACATGATGAGTCCCTTGATTAGCCAACGTTGTCATTTGGTATTACCTGATATAATAGAGAATACTCTCCAGTCTGCATTTTTTGTTATTATACCTGTTACAATCCATGGACAGAATTGTATCTGCTCATCTGACTGAATGACATAGAAAAATTAATGGCCTATCAGAGCATGACTTAAGACGTACCATACTGCCTGGACATTTGAGAAATATAAACCTTATTCTCCCCGGGGCTAGTAAACTCAACTTTCTCCCCAACTGGTCTAGAGTTCAAGGAAATAGTAATGAAAATATACTTTAATTTAAAAGTATTCTGGAAGTCTTTTATCTGCACACGGGTCAATTCTACTACAAGAAAATAACCAACTATTAGATTAATCTTTGATACTAAAAACATTATTACTTAAAATTTTTAACCTACTGAAGACTACTGCCCAACAAGTTATGAGAGGGAAATGATTAATGTGATACAGTCATGACTGCTTTGCTTTAAATGGGGCCACATTTAATGTACTCCTGCAGGGTTGATTTTAATGAGAATGATAGACTTAATTTTTACTGCATCCCAGATTATCTGGTCTGCTTATAACCTGACCTGTAGCCTGTGTAGACATCTCTAATTTTATTGAGGAATGGTAGACATACTTGGTCAGCTTATGAGGCTGGCTGATCATTTTACCCTCACAAGGTGCAAGACTTTAGTGCTCCTCACAGGGCTTAGGGGTGGAGATGGGCTACCTCCCCTGCGGGTCCCCTGCAGCTTCCACAAGAGAAGCTCGGGCAACTTGTCTTAAATATCCTTGAATACATGTTTTTTTATTAGCTTTTGTGGCTCTGCCTCCAATTAGCAGTCACCACTTCTCTTGGACACACGAAGGGCTTATATCAACTTATGCCTGCCATGCTTAGGATTTTCATGAGCTACCTGTGCTAGGAACTGCTATTGTTCTCCCCACCAGTGTAGACTCCTATGACCAACCAAGCATAAATTTGCAATTATGTAATCCTCGCTTGTCAAGAGTCATTACTAGAGGCTTACAACTGAGTCAGCTCTTTGGCTCCCTCTCATGTCTTTCTGTTTTCTTCATATGCTATTTGTTTACTTTCCATATGTCTTAAAAGCAAACCAAGAAGCTTGGGGCACCAGTAGATTACAAAATCCATAAACTTTGTTCTCTGTATTTCTGTCACCTCTTTTGAGTCTTCCTTCCCCGATAGATAAGAGGTCCTTGGCTGTATAGAATCCTTATAGCATTGTTGGTTTTTTGACACTGCTCAGGGCTGCATAGAAAATCCATCATCGGCAAAGTCAATGATGTTCCCTAGTACCTGCCCAGGTCATTCAAGAAATTCTGTCTCTTATGAGTTACTATATCTGTTCTTCCAACATTCAGAGTTGAAGGGAGTTTGCAAACACCTTTGCTGGGCCAATTTTAACATCTCACTCGTGATCAGGAGCTCCCTGGTGGGATGGGGATTTGGATTTGAATCTTTGGGATGGATTTCCTGGTTAGCCTGTTTTACACTCTGCCATTGCGAAGTCAAGAGTAATCAGATCCCTATGAATTCATTACCACGTTGTAATGATACTGTCTTTTTAATTGTTTCCCTGTCATAAGTAGTGAAGCAAAGGCAATAAACTTATTAACAAGGACTGAACCATAACCATGCAGAACTCCAACAGACTACATGTTCCTCCAGGCAGAAACCTGGCTGCAGTCCTAGATTAGAGGTGGCATGAGTCCTTGAGATCAGCAAATGGCTCAAAGTCATTATGCAAGGCCCAGGCCTCCCTTCTTGGCTTTTGTGGCTCTGATGATTCATAGGCACTAATTCAACACCTCAGGGGAACTGGCCTGACCCAAAACGTCATCTGTATCGTCTAAACAGAGGACATCTATGACCTCCCATATACCAGAATTTAGGGTGATAGTACTTTATTAGTTTTCTAGCGCTTCCATAACAAAGCACCGCAGACTACGGGGCTTAAACAACACAAATTTATTTCTTCACAATTCTGAGGGCTTAAAAGACAAGAGCCAGGTGTGAATGGGGTTTATTTCTTCTAAGACCTTTCTCCTTGGTTTATAGATTGCTGTCTTCTTTCTGTGTCCTTACATTGTCTCTCTCCTGTACATATCTATGTTCAAATTTCCTTGTTATAAGGACATCAGCCATATTGGATTTGGGTTTACCCTAATTACCCCATTTTAACTTATTACCTCTTTAAAGTCCCTATCTCCAATGCATTCACCTTCTGAGGTACTGGGGGTTAAGACTTCAAGCATGTAAATTTTGTAGGGGAATAATTCAGTCCACAGCAGGAGGACTTCTGACACTTTTATTATCCCAGATTGACATCTTCCCTGAGCAAATCCTTACCTGACCATTATCAGGAAACAAGAATATGCATTTTTACTCTCCGTAAGATAATCTGTTGAAAGTCCTTTGTGCATAGAGTGAAGCACTGAGTTTGAGTCTGTTTCTAAGTCAATGTCACACATACATGAAAAGATGTTTGAAATTGGCTTCTCCAAAACAGCATGCCATGCTCTAAATGGAATAAGCTGTGAATCAGCTAACTTACTGAAAACCTGATATGTGCATATCTGCCTTGTCTGTGTAGATTGTGACCTTACAGATAGCTGTCCAACACTGTGAACAAAGGGGACCCCCACAGTTTTCTGCATTTGGAATGCTTTCCTAAAAACCTCAGGTGACCTTATCTGCATTGAAAGTTTTATTTTAGAATATTGTTACATTCTAATACAGCATATCAACATAATATTAAAATATTATGCTATAATAAAATAATATTAAAACATTATGTTATAATAAAAGTCTTTTTTAAATGTCTGTGCAATAATGATATGAGACTATCCGAAGGAATTTAAGACAAAAATGAAGCAAGGTTGGCAGTTAAGCAACATATCAAAAAATACGTTAACACATGAAGCAGCTAAGGAATGCTACAGTTTTTTGTAAGGTTCCTCTTCAGAATGGGAGCTAATACACATGGCTTGCCAGACCCCAAAATGTGGGAGAAGGTGACTTGTATCTATCTCCCAATGGAAAGAAGAATATGTGGAGGTTAACAATATTCAACTTTTGTCTGGAAATCTTGACTAAGTGATCAAACTTTGTGTGTACTATGTATCAAAGAGAGCTTTGATCTTCCATTTCTTCCATACTCTGCTCATTCTGCACCTTCTTAGCATCCTTTACTAGGTGAGGAGAGAGAGGTCTGGATGACTTTGCCTTGTCTCCCCTATTCCCGTCATACTCCTTCCTGAAGAGGCCTCGCAATGAGATGTATCAGCAAGACTGAGCTTGTGCAATCAATTTTTTACCACTACTTTGCTGGTTTATAGATGATCTTCCACTCTTCAACAAGGCTTCTTTATCAGAGAAGAAAGTTGTTAACTAGTGTGGTATGCTCTCTCTTTTCCCACCTTCTTTCTCTCTATATAAAATGGCATGGGACAGGTCTTTCCTTTGGAACTGGACCCATGATCTGATCTCTAGTTAGAGGCAATCTTGTTTCATTATCAAAAAGAGCTCAAATTTCTGATTATAGCCTGATCATTTTCTTTATTTTATATACAATTTTTAAAAACTCTGATAATGTAGAAGCTTGCTTATCAGTATCTTGATAGAAAAGTGTATGTGTACATAAAACCACTTATCTTACATTATCCATTCCTGTTTCATTAGCTCATGTGTGTGAATAACTGATAATAGAACGTTATGATCTGTTTAACGCTTTTAAAAAACATTATGGTCATTACATAATTTAGAGCTATAGCTAATGACAATGATATCTTGCAAAAAATATCAACACATATTTCCATCTGGGGAAAAGAAATATAATACCCTGGGAAAACTTAAAAAATGAGCAAGCATTTAAGAGTCCCCGAAAGCAGCTCTTTACATATCCAATAACATATAATGTGCTATTTGAATTTCAAGTTCTAAACTTTTGGTGCTGAACAACTGGAGCACTTTCATAAAAGCCCATTTTCCCCAACTTTCCACTATGCTGAGAATAATGTAAGTGAACTAATAATACCCACAGATCAAATGGTTATGCCTATGGTTGGACAAGATGACTATACAATTAAACCTTGATGTGAATAAATCTGTTATCATAAATGAACATCTGCCAATCATGTAATATGTTGATATAACACATGCTAAGTGTGTCATACATTGGAAAAAAGTGATAGAACCCTTAACCCTAGGAACGAATTTATTTAACAATGGCAATGAACCACTGTGATATTTTCTACTTCTGTACTTTTGTTAATATTTGCCACAGGCTTAATATATAGACTTCTACTGAGTTTGGGTCATTTTTTTCAGGGTATATATAAGAAATACAACCTCTCTTCCAGAAATTTTATAGTCTTGTTCAGACAAGAAATAGACATATAAAAGAATTGGGCATATTTACAAAAGCAATACAAACAAAAATAGAGGAGATAGATTTTGTTTTTAAAGAGAAACTCTACTAATAAGTGATGTGAGGTTAGAAAACCTAAAACTAGATTTTGAAGAATGGAAAGAATGAATTACAAAAGATGAAAGAAAGGCTAAGTCTGTAGAAGTGAAGGTGATCAAAGGGCAAAAGCCTGGTTAGCTAGCAATTAAAAATTAAATAAGATTGTAAAAAATCAATAAAAGTCTACAAAAGAGGATAACCAGGAGATCAGGTTTAGACATCTTACTGTGATAGAAAGAGCAAAGAAGTGCTAATAATGGCTTTTGCAAATTCTGTTTTATGGTATAGTGAGTTGTTGACCCAATATTTGCTTACCTAATCTAAACAGTCACCTCTGATATAAAGACCAAGGTGTTGGTAAACTTTTATGATGTTTTACCAAAGATAACTTCCTGGAAACCATTTGTTCACTAGTAAGTACCGATCAGGTGTAAAATATCATGTTAGGCACTGGGATTATGCACATATGACAAAAACATGAATCTTGATATAAACTTTACATCTCCAAGCTTATTAAAACCAGCATGTAAATATCTACAATAAAAGTAGACGATTTTAAGGTTCATAAACGTAATAAATTCTCTAGGGGTAAAATTATGGAGAGATTAATTCTAGAAAAGGAAAAGATAGCTCTTTATGTTACTACGACACCGAAAAGAAAAAATTCTGCCATCTGATTTTTTTATTTTTTATTTTTTTTAAGATGGGTTCTCACTCTGTCATCCAGATTGGAGTGTAGTAGTACAATCATGGCTCATTGCATCCTTGACCTCCTGGGTTCAGGCGATCCTCCCACTTCAGCCTCCTTGGCTAATTTTTTTTTTCCTATTTTTTGTAAAGATGGGGTCTTGCTTTTTTTTTTTTTTTCCAGGCTTGTCTTGAACTCCTGGCCTTGAGCAATCCTTCTGCATCGGCCTCGCACAGTGCTGGGATTATAGGAATGCGCCTCCGTGCTTAACTGCTATCTGTATTTTATTTGCAATGTGATGTAAAAGGGAATTAGAATCCTGGATCCAACATTCATTTGGTGTGTGACTTCAAAATAATTTATTTAATATTTTCAGGTACCCATTTCCCCATCTGTAAAATAATATTAGTAGTAACTTCCTTACTCTTTTAGTAAACTGAGATATTTGTATACATCACTTATTCAGGTAATAACACTTTGTAAGCCCACGATAATGACTGAATTTTCAGATGTTGTCATCTCTTGCATGAACCAAACAAAGAAGTGAAGTTGGTTTCTTTACTATTTTGAAATCATTTCCATATACTTCACAGGTGAAAAGTTTGTATTACAATAAAAGTATTTTCCACAGAGCTATTTGAATCTTAAATCTAAATGATATTAAGCAGGTTTCTGCACAATGATTGTATTCAGAACTTACAATATCACAAGCTTTATGTTTCCCATCCTGGTATTTATAAGAATCTGAGGTATTCATTGCTTAGAGTGGGTACTGCGTCAATCATTGCTGAGTAGTTTATTCTGTGAAAGTAAAATGCAAGATAAGATAGAGGAAAATCTTAGTAGTATATACAGAGGGCCAGGGAACAATTATTCATGCTTGTAGGTTTTCTAGCATTCACATTTCTTTCGTCAGATAAATTAGCCAAACTCTCTGCATTGGCATATGTGTGACAACTTGAGCTCCCAAATTAAAATTCAAGATGTCTTCACATGTTTGGGGTTACTTGATAAAGAGAAGCAATGTGAAAGTTCAAAGAAAAGATAAAATCTTTTGGCATTATATTAATTTGACCTTTTCTAAAGAGTTTACAGATAATTATCTTTTATAGTCTTTATGGGAAACGCATTTTTAACATCCTCCGTAAAATGTAAAACAGAAAAACTTTATAATAAATGAGCTCTACCATAGAGCAATATTACAGTACATGTGAAAGAAAAAAATTAAAAGAGACATTATTATCAATCATTAATGTGGAGAATCTAAGAAAAAAATGAAAATCATGCCTTATATATTTTAATGTATAAGTATTTTAGGGGGGATTTATTTTTTTCCCTAAGAATTTCTGGATCTAAACATTCCATTTTAATTTTAGAGAATATATTTATTAATCTCTGAAAATAAATGTAGAAGACAAGTCTTAACCATGTATCTATCCCCAGTACAGGACACCACCAATGATTTCTTTCCTTCTTCTCTCCCCCAAACCAACAGATTTGTTAATTATTTCAAACTCCTCTGTTTTCCATAAATGTATAAAATTCTATTTCTGGTGGCTAAGTGACCTTTGCTATAGACCATGAGATGGGAAGATGGCCAGTCTATCCTTTTCCAAACACAAGACTACAATGAATGCCATGACTTTCACAATCTCTACCAACCCAACTTTGCCACCCCTTCAGTGGTCTTGATACTCAATTACCAAAATCCTGTTTTAGAAAATCTCCAGGGCAAAGGCAAATGCCAAAGAAATGAGTCACAAGAAGACCCAGGAGACTCTGCTTCAGTAAAAATCATCTATTTCAAGAGAATATTTTATGCTGTAGCAGTGCTTCATCATCAATGGCTGGAAAAATGTTTTCCTCTAAGACCTGGCAGTATTTGTTTTCTTATCTAATCAGCATTCACAGTACCAGTTCCACAAAAAATGGAATTGATTTTGGTGACCACATTCGAGTAACTCCGCCAATTTTTTGTTGCTGTTACTGAAGCCTACGGTATCTACGCACCCATGTCTTTCACCACGAATGAGGCAGTCTTTGTTCCTTTGTAAGCTTTTTCACATTGGCTATGCTATTGTGACCACAGTCACATGAATCAGCCTAAGCCTTTATCTTCAGAGAATTTGATAAAGTTAATCTCTTATACAAACTGGACACGAGCCAGTATTTATAAGTCTCTACAGCAGAACAGCCTGCTATGACAGAGCACACAGCAATGTTTTCAGCCAATTGATCACAAAGCATATGGATATTTTCCCCTTCTTGGGAAAATTTTACAAGGATGGCTAAGTGTTCATCTGAAACATTTTGCATTTGGGCCATAATGCTCCTTTCATTATATTGGGGTTTTATTTGTGGCAATTGGTATTAACCATATATTACAGAACTCAGCAAAATCAAGACAGTATTTTTAAACATTATATTTCAGGTACTAACTTAGGTACTAGAAATAGAAAAATAAATAAAATGTAGGAAATATGTGTGATCCCAAGATATCCTAATAAGTTTGATTATATAACTAGTAATAAATTTAGAGATTTTAGGGATTTGCCTCTAAATGCTTTTGTAGTTTTGCTTATCGTATGTTGTCAAATTATGCTGGCTTTCTTATTTCTAACTGAAGTTTATTGTCAGGTTTTCTATGTAGAAATATATGTTGTCCTTTTTTTCTATATTTTTCTAGCACTGTTATCTTTCATGTTAAGATACTCAAATTTGCAGACATTCAGTACTTCAAATAGATTTACTAAATATAGCAATTAATGACACCCTCTGTTCTTTATTGCTAATTCGACTCTATTCAATATTCCTAGTTCATAGGTAGAATTATTAGTCATCCATCATTTTTAAAGATATCTCTAGACACTATATTTTTACTTGATCATTATGAGATGAAATAGTCATGGTATATATCATAATATTTTTGTGTACTAAATCATCGGTGAAATCAACAGAATCATGGAGTAAGAATGGTGAATGTTAAAAAAATTTTTAGGTCCTGCTAAATTTGAATGACCAGAATGACCGAATGTGAAGTATTGGAAAGTTGGTTCTGCATATATTTATAGTTCATAGTTTTTGAAAAGTCCTCTAGCTGATTTAACTCAGAGTCATTCTGTAATATTTTAATGCACTCACAAGACATAGTACTGTGAGGTGAGAGAATTCTGTATTTGCAGTTATCAGTGAATCTACTTTATCTTCAATTTCAATCTGATACACACATTGCTGAGTGAATGCTCTTCTTATATCTAGAATTTCAAACTCTAACAAAAGCACTATGGATATTTGTATTATTTTTCATATTTACAAATATTTCTAATTTCTGTGTGTTGACTTAGTATTGTGCTTGATTTAAGACTTAGGGTATTTTCCAAGAATTACTTTGATAAGGCAGATTGACATGTATAGCTTAAAAAAAAGTACTGTTGCTACTTTAAGACTCTTTGACATTAGTTACTTAACATCTATATGGGACTTAAATCTTGTGCCTGACTTCATCTCAGTCTCCTCTGTGGCCCTATGGTTTGTCCTAGTTCACTGAAATATCAGTAAAAGTAGACAATTATATTTTAAATATAAGTTTCTGTGGCCAAATTAAAGAATTTTAAGACAATTTTTAAATTTCAGCATCAGTGAACTTTCATTGTAAATGAAAGTGTACAGTGTTAAGAAACAGTCTTGCAAAAGGGAGAGACAAGTTTATCTGGAGCTGTGATGATGGATCTTGTGATGGAAGGGTCTAAGCACATGACTGGTTTTGATGTATAAGAAGTTGAGGTCAGCCGGGCTCGGTGGCTCAGCCTGTAATCCCGCGCCTTTGGGAGGCTGAGGTGAGTGGATTGCCTGAGCCCGCGGGTTCGAGACCCGCCTGGGCAAGCGAGACCTCATCTCTACAATAAAATCAAAAAATTAGCCGG
>CAUYQG010053339.1:0-10338 GCA_963574415.1 Tarsius wallacei
AATACCTATTTAAAAAATAATCGAACATTTAGTAGTTTAATTAATAATTAATCCCAGTGCTTTGGGAGGCCAAGGTGGGAGAATTGCTCAAGGCCAGGAGTTGGAGACCAGCCTGGGCAACATAGAGAGATTCCATCTTTCCAAAAAAAAAAAAAAGTACAAACAAAAGTAACAGTGTGGGCCTTTAGTCCTAGCTACTCAGGAGTACCTAGGTGGAAGGTGGGAGCCCATGAGAGTGAAGCTGCAGTGAGTTATGATTGCACTGCTGCACTCCAGCCTGGGCAACAGAGTGAGACCTCATCTCAAATCTAAACAAAAATAATGAGTGACAAGGAAAACAGACTGTGCTGTTCTTGCAGATGACAAAAATCATGTCATATACATATGATTACAAATTCAAACATAGGATCTGGTAAAAAACTGTAAGAAAATTCAGACAAATGTTTACAGAAAAGAAAATTAGTATCCCTTCCTCTCTGTTTCCCTTAGCCCCTCCCATAAAGGGTAACTTATTTTCTTTTTTCTTTTTTTTTGAGTTGGAGTTTCACTCCTTCGCCCAGGCTGGAGTGCAGTGGCAAGCACGCTCATGGTCACCCCAGCGTTGACCTGCCAGGCTCTGGCGATCCTTCCGCCTCAACCTTCCAAGTAGCCAGAACTATAGGCGTGAGCTATCACGCCTAGCTATTTTTAATTTGATTGTAGAGACGAGGTCTTGCCAAGTTGCCTGGGCTGGTCTTGAACCCAGGGGCTCAGGTGATCCACTCACCTTGGCCTTCCAAGGTGCTGGGATTACAGGCTGAGCCACTGAGCCCAGCCAACTTCTCTTATTTTCTAAAATTAATAGTAGCTACTGTATTTTACCAAATTCATATTTTTCTTTTTTCTTTGTGTGTGTGTGTGTTTGTGTGTGTGTGTGTGTGTGTGTGTGTGTGTGTAAAAGCAGAATTTATTGAGAGGACAGAAAAGTTCCCACAGTGGGAGGGGATTCAAGGCGGTTGCCCCCAAAGTCACATTACTGGAGAGGTTTAGAGACATCAATATTATATGTGCCACTAAGTACACTGACTGAAAGAGGCTTCCCAATTTCAGAAATGTCACATGTGAAGAAAATGGGAGCCTGAGAGTTTGTGACAAGCAGCAACCACCAGCCCCTATCCTGAACCCATTCATGAGGGACTAGACCATGACCTCCCCCAGAAACCAACCTCCCACCTTTCTCTCTCAGTGTCATCGTTCAGGCTGCTTCTTCTCCCTGGAGTGGCCTTCCTCCCATGTCTTCTTGAGATTCTGCCCCAGGCTCAAGGTCTAACTCAAGTTCTTACTTGTCTGTGAGGTTTCCCCACAGACAAGGGGTCTTTCTTTGACCCCTACATGCCCCCACTGTTAATAGTGAACTGTACTTTGCATTCCTCTTGCTGGAAGACAGCACTTCTGAGGGGAGGGCTCATCTCTCTCTAGCCTGTGACTTCCAAGAGGTCTTGATGGGTACTGGCAAGAGTTGGAGGTGAACCAAAGGGCTCCTGCCTGGCCTTCTTAGAGTCTTGACATCTCTGCATTACAGACGCTTTTGAGAATCTGATGAAAACTAGAAGCACCGTCCTAGAAAAATGCACACACCTAAAACAGCAATACAAGAAAGAATCTGAAAATGAGAAAGTTCTCTTAGAAATGGAGATAAGAGGCCAGGGTTGGTGGCTCACGCCTATAATCCCAGCATTTTGGGAGGTCGAGGTGAGAAGATTGCCTGAGCGCAAGGTTCGAGACCAGCCTGGGCAACTTGGCAAGACCTCATCTTTACAATAGATCAGAAAATTCACCGGGCATGATGGCGCATGCCTATAGTTCCAGCTACGTGGAAAGTTGAGGCGGAAGGATCGCCTGAGCCCAGCAGGTGGAGGCTGCAGTGACCGGGAGTGTGCCACTATATTTTCCAGCCTAGGTGACAAGAGTGAGACTTGAACTCAAAAAAACAAAAAACAAAAAGCAATAAAAAACCAAAAAAAAAAAGTCTCAATAAAGCACAAACTTTAGTTATTGGTAATATATCAATATTGGTTTATTAACTGTAATAAATAGGCCATATTTATTTTTATAAATATACTATACTAAAGTAACATGCCAATAATAAAGGAAAGTGGGGGTGAGGTATGTAGGAACGCTATTAATAGTCTTCACAATATTTCTCTATATCTAAAATGGTTCCAATAAATACTCTATTCTATTAAAAAGACAAAAACATTTGATGATAGGTTTAGAAGAGAAAGTTGCAAATGCTTCCACAAAATGGAAGAAGAAGAAAAAGTAACTGGATCTGAAGGCGGGTGGGGGGGACACTGGGTTTTATTTTTTTGGCTCAGCCTGGCTGTGGTGGGCAGTGCTGGCAGGACTTGGGGTGGACCCAATCACTGTCCTCATGTGTGTTCAGCCTGGGTGGGGTTTAGGGTAAACCCAGGGAGGCCTGTGTGAAGAGAAGACAACTTCCTCCAAGTCCCCCCATCCCTGTACCTCTGCCCAGGGGTACCTGCCTCCCAGCCAGCATCCCCTGCCATAATACTTGCTGTAAGCAGCAGCCTTTAGTACACTCATAGAGGTGATGATAAAAGATACCAAACTCTGTGACGTATTTAAGGAGGCTTATTCTGAGCCAAATGCGAGTGGCCTTAGGCCTGTGACACGTTCCCAAGAGGTCCTGAGAACATGTGCCCCAGGTGGCTACATTGCAGCTTGGATAAACACATTTTAGAAAGACAGAAGTTACAAGAAACCATACATCATCAGTACATGTGAGATTTACATTGGTTTGGCCTGGGAGGGTAAGGTATTGCTGGGAGAGGGGAGATGCTGTAGGTCACTGGCAGATTCAAAGATTTGCTCAGTCTAAGAAATTTTGAAACCAGTAAAGGAAATGCTGCTCTGGGGATAAGGGGCCCTGAGAGGAAGTTTTTGATATGTAGATGAAACCTCAGAGGTGGCAATTCTGACAGAGGATAGATAGCAAGCATCCAGCTCCTCTGTGGATCCCAAGGGAGGGGATTTTTTTTTTTGCCTCGGAGTCTCACTCTGTCATCCAGGCTGGAGTGCAGTGGCACGCTCATGGCCACTGCAGCCTCTACCTGCTGGGCTCAGGCGATCTGTCCTCCTTAGCCTTCCAAGTAGCTGGAACTATAGGTGTGCACCACCATGCCCGGTTAATTTTTATTTTATTTTTTTTATTGTAGAGATGAGGTGTCAGTTGCCCAGGCTGGTCTCAAACCTGTGGGCTCAGGCAATCCTCTTGCCTCCGCCTCCCAAAGTGCTGGGATTACAGACCACTGCCCTGCTGGGCTGAGAGGAGATTTTATGCAGATGCAAATTTCCCTAAGAGATGGTTTTGCAGGGTCATAAAATATTTTTGATTTCCTTCTTTATCTATTATGTGATGTTATGCCAGAGTCTGGTTGGAGAGTAAGCCACATTATATAGGATTAATAAAAACCCATCTCCCCAGGCTCCTTAGTTAGGAATTTGGCAAGAGAGAGAAAAAGGTCAGAGTTTAGTCCTCAGAGGTTTAGATTGTAAACCTAAGTACATCCAGGCCGTGTCTGGATCTGGGGAAGCCTCAGTAGAGACCACAGGTATGTTGAGGAAAGATGCCAAACTCTGTAATATATTTAAGAGGGTTTATTCTGAACCAAACATGAGTGATCTAGACCCGTGGCACCGTCCCAAGAGGTCCTGGGAACGTGTGCTCGAGGTGGTTGAATTGCATCTTGGTGATATACAACCTAGGAAGACAGAAATTTCAAAGAACCAAAATTGATACATGTGAGGTTTACTTGGTTTGGCCCAGGAAGGCAAGCTGTCTCCAAGGGTGGGGGGCTTGCAGGTCATGGGTGGATTCAAAGATTTGCTCTAAGGAATTTTGAAATCAGTAAAGGGAATGCTGCTGGAGATAGGGTCCCTGAGAGGAAGTTTCTTGATATGTAAATAAACCTCAGATGTAGCAGCCCTGAGCAGGAATAGATAGCAAGCGTCTAGCTCATCTGTGAATACCCAGGGGGAGGATTCTACACAGATGCAGATTTCCCCAAGAGGTGACTCTCAGGATCATAAAATATTTTTGATTTCCTTCTTTATCTGCTATGTGATATTATGCCCGAATGAGGTTGGGAAGCAAGCTTCATTATACAAGGTTAATAAAAACCCATCTCCCCAGGCTCCTTAGTTAGGGATTTGGCAAGAGAGAGAGGGTCAGAGTTTAGGCCTCAGATAACAGAGATAAGAACGGAGCCAGGGCCTCTACAGGCCAGAAATGGCCCCATCCACAGGAAAAGTGTCAGATACTTTTGAAGTGGCTTTTCAAGATGGCCTTCATGAACTGTTTTCATTTCATAGTTTTTGATCTTGTTCTTCTGGGATGTTGGAATATGACAAGTGTGCATAAGTAGGGCTACCAGTCAGCACCATTTCTGTGGTTCTGGGAAATTACATTAGAAACCTCCCAGAAAGCATAGTTCTATGCCCCACACAAGGCATTGAGACACATCTGCCTCATGGGAAGACACAGGACTGGTCTGGATTTAGCATTGAAGGACTTGAGGGTTGGCTAGATAGAGGTCTTTAATGTTGTCCACAATTCTTTTAACTACTGATTCCTGCAGGCTGGTGATGTTTTTCAAGTCATTAGGGCAAGATTCCATTCCTTTGGCATGGTGCCTGCAGACAAGTAGCCTGGAGCAGATGACTGGAAAGTTGGTTAGCATCACTGAAACGCCCTTGGCAATAATTCTTCACATTCCCTAAACCATACTCTGGAAGAAATGCCTTCCAGAAACTGAAAAGGCTAGAGCCATAGTTGGGGCAGAATTTCTGGGAATGCTCAAAGTGTGAGGGCCTGGCATGACAGGAGTTTAGCTGCCCCTTGGGGACATCCTCAGGGAGCTGCAGTAAGAGGTCTAGTCCTTTCTGAGGCAAGAAAGAAAGAAAGAAAGAAAAAAGACAAAGACAAACAGAGGTTTCCCATCACAAATTCAATGGACTTGGGCCCCAAAGGACTTGCTGCAGTTTACATAGATCTTGAGTGCAGATGGGTCCCATGGCCTCCGCCCCCTTTATTCGCCTTTCATTGAACCTGTTCTTGCCTTTGGGACAACCCCAGGTCTTTATAAAGAGCCCTAGGCTGGGTGCAGTGGCTCATACCTGTAATCCCAGCACTTTGGGAGGCGGAGGTGAGAGGATTACCTGAGCCCATGGGTTTGAGACCAGCCTGGGCAACTTGGCGAGACCTCATCTCTACAATAAATCAAAAAATTAGCTGGGTGTGGTGGCACACGCCTGTAGTTCCAGCTACTTGGAAGGTTGAGGCGAAAGGATTGCCTGAGCCCAGTAGGTGGAGGCTGCGGTGGCTTTGAGCGTGCCACTGCTCTCCAGCCTGGGTGAAAGAGTGAGACTCCAACTCAAAAAAAAAAAGAACCCCGGCTTCTTTCTGATAGGCCTTCCTCCTGTGCAGAACTACCCACCCATGGGCTAGGTCTGGGACTGTTTTGTGGGTGTTCAGTGTTTGGGGGGACTTGGATTTGGGAAAGGCCTGATGTTGGCATCAGATGCACAGTAGTGGGAGGCTCCCAGCAGTCATGCAGTCAGCGCTGCGCATTCCAGGTCAAGATACCTCAAAGGTGTCTCTTTGTCTCGAAGCTGTGACATGTCCCTTTCCCTTGTGGGCCAACAGACTCCCGGTCTTTCCACCGCAGAGTTCCTGATCCCTATTCACTATCACGCAGAACGTGATTTTCACCACAGTCGTGGCTTCCCCTCACCCTTCCCTGCTCAGTTGAAACTACAGAAGCCGCAGGGACCTGCTAGTCTCCAGGGAGCAGCAGATGCTTAAGGCAGAGACACTTTCCCACTTGAGACTTGGCCTTCCCACAAATCCTTGTCACCTGTCCCTGCCCTCAACTCAAAGATGGCTTCGTGGAGCCATTCAAAACCCCTGATGGGAAACATAAGAGGGAATAAACAAGGAAAAAGGACATATTGGGGAAATGTATTCCCAACACATGGTGCAGACAGAGAGCTAATTCCTACAATATGTCAAGAGCTCTTACAAATAAGTCAGGAAAAGACTAACAGTGCCATAGAGGAAAGACCATGAAGGGTCAGAAGAAGCAATACATATGACAATTTAACAAATGATAGACTTTTGAAATTTGCGAATTTTTGTAGACTGAATGTTCATGTCCCCACAAGACTCATATGTTGAAACCAAATCCACAATATGAAGGGATTTGGAGGTGGAGTCTTTGGGGGGCGTGATTAAGTCATGAGAGTGGTGCTTCAAGAATGGGATTAGTGTTCTTAGAAAAGGGCCTTTAAGCCAGGCATGGTGACTCAAGCCTGTAGACCCAGCTACTTGGGAGGCTGAGGCTGGAGAATTGTTTGAGCCCAGGAGTTCCAGGCTGCAGTGAGCCATGACTGCACCACTTGCACTTCAGCCTGGGAAGCAGAGCAGGACCCTGTCCAAAAAAAAAAAGAATGAAAAGTAGTTCCAAGCCGGGCTCGGTGGCTCAGCCTGTAATCCCGCGCCTTTGGGAGGCTGAGGTGAGTGGATTGCCTGAGCCCGCGGGTTCGAGACCCTCCTGGCAAGCAAGACCTCATCTCTACAATAAATCAAAAAATTAGCCGGGCGTGGTAGCGCGTGCCTGTAGTTCTGGCTACTTGGAAGGCTGAGGCGGAAGGATCGCCGGAGCCCAGCAGGTCAAGGCTGCGGTGGCCGGGAGCGGCCACTGCACTCCAGTCTGGGCGACAGAGTGAGACTCCAACTCCAAAAAAAAAAAAAAAAAAAAAGAAAAGTAGTTCCAGAGGCTCCCCTTCCCCATTTTCTTGCTTAATGTCTCCCCCATTCAACTACATATCTGCCTGGGCAGGAGCCCACACCTGTGGTCATCCATGTCCTGGCATCCAGTGTCGGGCCTGGCACACAGCACGTGCTCAGTGAGTGTCTTGGGAATGTATGTGGAGCAAGCCCCTGTGATCCAGGACTGGCCACAGAGACACATCAGTTTCCACTTCTGCTTCTGTAGAGTTGGTGGGAACAGGGTTTCACTTGGGAACATTGGGTATGAGCCGGGAAAAGACTCACACACAGGTGTTGCCAGCTTCTGAGGAAATGGTGACTGGATACGTCCAGATATCGTTCACAAGAAGGAACATGAGCTCAGGAGTGGTAGCACCTTAAAAAAATGAACTTTGTATTTTAGAAGAGTTTGAGATTTACAGAAAGACTGGGCAGGTAACACCGAGAGTTTCCTTACCCTCCCCATCCACTTCCCCCATCACCAACACCTTACGCTATTAACACTGTTACAACTAATTAACCCACAGACACATTCTTCTTAACTAATGTCCATACTTTATTCAGATGTCCTTGGTTTTTGGCTAAAGTCCTTTTCTGTTCCAGGATACCACCCAGGGCCCCTTGCTGCATGTCTCCTTAGGTTCCTCTGGGCCGTGACAGCTTTGCTGACTTTCCTTGTTTTTGTCGATGTTGGTGAGGAGTGCTGGTCAGGTATTTTGTAGAATGCTCCTCAGTTGGAATTTGTCTGATGTTTCTCTCTTGAGAAGACCTAGATGCTGGGTTTTGGTTTTTGAAAGGGAGACTACAGAGGTAAAGTGCCACATTTTATCAAGGGCACATGCTGTGAAGATGACTTCACAGTGGCTCATGCCTATAATCCCAGCACTTTGGAAGGCAGAGGTGAGAGGATTGTCTGAGCCCACAGGTTCGAGACCAGCCCGGGCAACTTGGCGAGACCTCATCTCTACAATAAATCCAAAAATTAGCCAGGTATGGTGGCACGTGCCTGTAGTTCCAGCAACTTGGGAGGCTGAGGCGGAAGGATCAACTGAGCCCAGCGGGTCGAGGCTGCGGTGGTTGTGAGTGTGCCACTGACTCCAGCCTGGGCGACAGAGTGAGACTCCAACTGAAAAAAAAAAAAAAAAGATGACTTCATGTTGGTGTTGAACTTGATCATCTATCAAAGGTCATGTTTGACAAGTTCTTCCACTGCAAATTTACTCTTTCCCTTCCTTTCTGTGCTGTGCTCCTTGGAAAGAGTCACTAAGTGCAGCCCATGCTCCAAAAGTTGGAAGTGATGCTTGACCTTCTCGAGGGCAGTGTAGCTTTGTAAATATTTGGAATTCTTCCGCACAGGAGATGATTTCTTCTCTTCCATTTATTTATGTATTTACTCTTGTATATATGTCAGTGTGGACTCATCGATATTTAATTCAGGCTTTGGGTTATAACTTCATACTGCTTCATTTGCTCAAATAGCTCTAGTTTTGGCTGGTGGGAGCTCTCCAGTTGGCTCCTGCCTCCTTTTGACCGGCCTCCACCCTTGTGTGTCTTTTTTGTTTGTTTTGAGCACTTTCTTATTTTCTGGCACTACAAGGTGCTCCAGGCTCATCTTAGGTATTTTGCTTCAGTCCTAGAATCAAGAATCAGCCATTTCTCCCAGGAGGTCTGCCTTTTTTTTTTTTAAATGGGAAAATGCTATTAGAAACTGAGACATGGACACTGTTTGTGCTTGTTACTTACAAGCGTTGGGAATGGAGAGAGGTTAGGGAATGGAGAGAGGGATTTATCATCTAAGGTGCAGATTCCAATTCCGCGAGGCCCATTCATATGCCTGCTGTGTGGACACAGGCAGCCTTCCAGGGCACAAATGGGTCGTCACAGACATCTTTAGAAGGGAATGAGAGTGGTTAAGGTAAAAACCAAGTGGTTAAGGAAACACCATGTGGGCTCCAAAATATGAAAATGAAGTATTCGGCAAGGAAAACATGTCAAGAGTCTGTTGTTTGTCACTGGATTAGCTCAGTAATGCTTGTCCTAGCACAGATGTTATTGTAAAGGTCCTTTGATAAAAACAATCACGATTGTATTGGAAGTGTAGGACAAGAACCAGTGCTTTGATGCCAGAATGACCTGAGTTTGGTTCCCTGCTATTATTTATCTGCCTGGGACAAGCCAATATGCCCCTCTAGGCCTCACTTTCTGATTCAGTAAAGTGGATATAATGATCAGGCCTACTTAGTAGAGTTGTTTGAGAATTAATAAGATAAGCTTATCAAGTGCTTAGTCTCAGTGCCTGGCACGTAGTAAGTGCTCAATGAATGGCAACTGCTTGAGATATGGCAGGGAGCCCCTGACCGAGGGGGGAACACCTACAGTAGATGTCTGAAGGTCACAGGGCCTACTGGACACCTGCAAATATTTTGATAGATGAGCATAATAGGCTTTTGGTGGAGACAGCTTTAGGAGATGGGCTCAAACGAATTGAAGACCTCAAATACAGTGACACCTGTGAAGAGCAATTAGTATTTAATATGTTTCCCATGTGGGGTGGAGGAGCTGCTCTGTTGCTTACACTCTGATAAACGAGCCCTCCTAGACCTGCGCACCCTACAGAGAATGGGGACGGTGGACTTGCCTGTCTTCCTTGTGCATTCCCTAGGCAGAAGGTCCAGGGGAAAGAAGAGTGGACAGAGAGCAGGATGGTTACACAGATGAAAAGGGCCGAGGCTCGCTCTCCCTCCAGGACTTGACAAGACTCAGAGCAGATCCCAGGAAGGGTTTAGCCCACGGGACCACCATCTCTGTGAGGGAGGGATTCTTCCATCTCCTGTGTCAGGAGGCTTTGAGGATTTTGTAGCGTTCCCTGGGCTCTGAAGGCCAGTGCGGGAGAAAGCTTCCACTCCTTGATGGAGTTGATGACTGCAGGTGACGGTCACGGCAAGAACAGGGCTGCTCTCTATAAGCACATCCTGGACAGGTGGAAGGGGCCTATTAGAATTCCTTATCTCTGATAGCAGTTGTGGTCAGGGAGGCACTTGGGGTCGTGGTGTCATGACACACACTGAAATTCCATCCCAGAGACAGCAACCCTGGGGCAAACATTTATTTAGTCACCCCATGGTTTTCTAATATCCATTTGAAATAACTACCTTTTTTGGTGACCACCTTGTTCTAGTCCTCTTGACACAAATGTATAACTTTCTTTGCTTACCCATTTGCTTAGGCCGAATGACATTTACTTCAGATGGGTGAAGAATCCTCTGTGTTTGCAGAGGGGAAAGTGCCTTATAGATACAGTTTTACATTTTTCTTTCAATATAGGTGGGTTTCTGTGGCTCCAATTTTAAAATACAGGAGTGAAGCTGGGCTCGGTGGCTCAGCCTGTAATCCCGCGCCTTTGGGAGGCTGAGGTGAGTGGATTGCCTGAGCCCGCGGGTTCGAGACCCGCCTGGGCAAGCAAGACCTCATCTCTACAATAAATCAAAAAAATTAGCCGGGCGTGG
>CAUYQG010053340.1:0-17577 GCA_963574415.1 Tarsius wallacei
CCAATCCCTGGAAATTCTGATTCAACAATCTAAGGTATCCTTGTTGACTTTCAGCAAAGCCATCTTAATTAGTTAAACAGTTCTTGATAGTCTGGGTGACTTTATAAATGATGTAAAATATCAAGTTTTATTCTAATTAGAAAAAGGGAAACAAACTCCAAAGAAAAGCTTCTTAGATCAAAAAAGCACAAAGGACGTCATATCACCAACCTTTTCACTATAGATCTCTAACTCATGGCTCATTTTTTCATTTACAGTTTTTTATGGAATCTCATAGGCTTCTGATTTCAGAATGAGAAATTAACTCTGAAAAAGATGAGGTAATGGGGCAGTGACTCGGTCCTATGGTAAGAACTAGATGGTGCTAAGAAGCATATGGGAATTTTACCAAACACTAGCTCCTGAATACCAACCAAGTGTCCAGTCTTGTACTGGACATGTTGCGTCAAAAAAGTGAATCAGATCTGGGTTTAAACAGAACATGAAATCTGATATTGCAAAATCTGTGTTTTTACACACCACTGAGATCACAACTGCTTATATTCTCTCTTTCTTTCAAGGTTAACTTTGATGCTTTTATGGACATAATTTTCTTGTTGTTGTTGGAGCGAGAAATGGGAAACTGGTCTAAGATAGTGAAGGGTTTTCCACAGTCTGCTTTCTGTCATCAGTCCAGCTATACACCTGCATAACCCTGGGAAAGTCATTTCCTTCACTGGCAAAATTGTTGATACACTGAGTGAGAAGTCTCCTGTTAACCCCCCAAAATCACTCATATTTTTATTTTCTGTAGTAACATTCTTTTCTTCTTCCCACTCTAAAAGCTTTTTCTTTTTACGATTTGAACTATGTTTGCATTCTGAAGGGAAAAAAAGCATCAAAACACTAAAAGTAAAAGAAAGAAAAGCTGTTGAACAACATATATGAATTTTATTATATTGAGCTGGGTAAGTTACAGTAGCCATCATCTTTTTTCTTCTTTCCTATGACTCTAACTTTCTATTGTTGTTAGGCTATATAGTTAGATTTGTAATGTTAATGAGAATAACTTATCTTAAAAAAGAATGGAGAAATAATTTGCTGCTTTGCAATAGTGACAGCTAAGAAAAAAATGATTTACAAAAACAAATACAAACAAAAATAGACAAGATTTACTCAAATTGTATCACTTAAGCCACATCACTGAAGCAAACACTCATTGATGGCCTATAAATTTTGTGTCTGAAATAAACTTGTGAGACCAGTACGCCTTTGGGATTAATTTCAAATCCTAAGATTAAAAAAAAATTGTAACTATTCATTCATTTTTGCATTTTAATGAAACTTTTTATATGATTTGAGTTATTAAGATTGACCCTCAACCTGTAAACCTCAAAATAAAAAGTAGAATCTCCATATTTTTCTCTATTATAGAACTTGTATATTTCTCTAACTTTAAAGAATGAAATGCATCATAAAGAAAACTGCTGTCATGATCAAAATGAAAATTCATAATTTATAAACGTAAGAAATTTGAAGTAAAATATTTTTAAATGTCTAAGCGTCTTATCCAACATACATAATCTAATTAAGCACCTTAAAGGCATTTAATGAGTATGAGTAGACTAATTGATGAAATTAACTCTTTTTTTTTTTTTTTTTTTTTTTTGAGTCGGAGTCTCACTCTGTCGCCCAGACTGGAGTGCAGTGGCCGCTACTGGCTACTGCAGCCTAGACCTGCTGAGCTCCGGCGATCCTTCCGCCTCAGCCTTCTGAGTAACCGGAATTACAGGCGCGCGCTACCACGCCCGGCTAGTTTTTTTTATTTATTGTAGCGATGAGGTCTCGCCAAGTTGCCCAGGCGGGTCTCGAACCCGTGGGCTCAGGCAATCCACTCACTTCAGCCTCCCAAAGCGCGGGATTACAGGCTGGGCCACCAAGCCCGGCTGCATATTAACTCTTAATCTAAAATTTTTAATGCTACTTCTGATGGAATTCACGAAATTCATTTTGTGCTCCAATGTATGCAAGAAAGAAACCTCCCAAGTGAATATCACTAACCACAGAGAGAAGAGTACACTCTGCTACATTATGTTGTAAAACCCACATATTTAAGTAAAACAGAATCCCTCTCCTTTCAACCACTGAATTTTATCATACCATTGGAAATATCTCCTCTTGGAGAAGATTTCTTTATGCTCTTAAGGAAATGAATGTTGAAGTGAAGAAATCATGTAATATATTCTAATAATAAACATCTGATAGAATGAAAATATTAAAAAAGAGCTTTCTCTACTGCAATTATAACTGTCGAACAGATCTTAAGAGAATATTTCTTAGTTGCCTTAGAAAGGACTCTCATTTTCTTTAGCTACCTATCATATAAAATTACTGATGACAACATTTTGTCCTTTCTGTATGCTCCCTTTCATCACATTTTGGTAGTATCTTTCAACAAGATAGAGTGAGACTTTGGATTTATGCATTAAATAAGTAGCTGATAATGGAAGGGTAAAAGTGTTTGCAAGTATGATAAAGCTGTGTGGCTACTGGTGAGAATCTAAACCTAACTGCCAATTTAAGAGTTAGGCCAATGTAGACATTATAGCTCCTTATTTAAAGGCAGTGTAAAATGAAAGTCAGTAAAATGAAACAAAATAGAACAAAAACACAACAAAGCAAATAAAATGTAATAACAACAGATAAAATTCTGAATGTGTAATGGTTTGAAACAATACACTTCAATGAGGTCATGGCAGTACCATTTAATTAAATTTCACTTTGATCTTGGACTGCCAATATCACTATATAAAGTTTGTTTCCTCGTCCATTAAAGGAGGAGTTTGGATCAATGGTCTCTAAGTTATTGTCCAGCTCTAATAATAATCTTCACAGTCATTTAACAAATGATAACTTTGGTAGGACCTGTGAGGAGAGCATAATTTTGTTAATTGAGTCTGATTAGATACTTTCCATTATTACTGGAGAGAGTAAGTTGTCAAGGTTCAGCTAATAACATATGTAATAAAAAAAGGAAATAAAAAATAATATTGATGAAGTGGTAGCATAATATAACCAATTCACATATTCAGGTAATGATTCAATTGAATCTGTACAAAAACACACAACCCAGTAGAATTCTAAATAGAATCATAAAATATAAAATTTTCTAGAAATTTCTCCAAGACCAATTATTTAATTTAGGGAGTAGGAAACTGACGTCCAGAAGAGCAAATAACTTTCTGAGGGCATGCAAAGCTAATGGCACAGTCACACTTTATACCCTGGACTTTTTGATTTTTTAAAATTATATGCTTTTTTCTACTCTATTGTGATAAATCTAATTTCTTCTAAATAAGAAATATGGGAGATGCTCCTAATTCTGTGTTCTAAATTTCTTAACTAAAAGTTATTATGTATAAGTTATACCACAAATTGCTCATTAAATATGCATAACTAGAACTCTTTAAATAATTCTACCATTTAAAATAAACGAATTGAAGCATGTGTTTTCCCCCTGTTCTCTCCTAAAATTACAATGGAATGATTAATTTTAAAAAATGATAAGCCATAAGGACATATAGGAATAGAAAATTATAAAAATAGAGTTTTGGAACCTAAGGGAAAAAAACAAAGCAGGTATAGGAGAATTAGATGTCTTAGACCTAGAAAGCAAAACACTAATGCCAAGGAAGAATTCTAGAAGTAAACTAATTAACAAGAAATAATCACAGAAAAATTAAGTAATTAAAAGGTGCATAACTTTCTGAAGTTGGAGTGCAGGTCCTTTTTCTTATTTTGCGTAGCTCAAAGAACTTTTCTCTAATCAGAAGAAAGCCAGAATATTCCTCTCTCCAGAGAATGAATTAGATAGATGCAGTATTGGGAAACAAATGGCTCTCACTGAGATGTGAAAATCGTATTAAAAAGGAGTAATAAAGGAAATTATTTATATTGAATCATGAGATGAAACAACCTTCCCCTACTTGGTTTTAGCACATTGACTGTGATAAGGCCTCTTAGGACTTATGACTATAGTGGATAAGTCCTTTTGGGGGCAGACCCCAGAAAGAAACCTAAAGACACATAGAGTTGAGTATTTGTCAAGAAAAATATACCAAACTCTAATATCTTATAATGAAGCCCAGCAATCCATAAGCTACAACTATACACAAAAGCTTCCCATCAGCTATTTTAGTGACCCATGTATTTTTGTAATGAGAAAAACAGACTAAATTAAAGAAAGTTGGGAACTAGTACAAAGCAATTATTAGAAGAAAAAAATAATGATTTATAATAACTTCAGACAAATAAGGGAAGAAATTACATCAATGAAATTAAGTGGTATAGAAAGAAATATGATATAGAACATCAGATTACAAAAAAATTTGTTGAATATCTGATGGCAAAAGCTAATATTTAATAAAAAATCTGAAAATAAATTTGAGAGAATTTATTTTTTTAATTTTTTAATTTTTTAATACAATTTAGTTATCTCTTGCTATATGCCAGATACTAGAGATATAGTAAAGAAACGAGACAAAAATTCTCTGTAAATTTTTTATTCTAATTGGAAAGACATAATAATGGTAAATAATAAAATAATGTACTAGTAGTGTTAAGGGCTAAGGAGGAAATATATAAATAAAAGAAGATGAGAAATGTGAGATTTTGGAATAAGATTGAAGTTGTAGATGAGGTATCCTGAAAAGACCTCATTATGACTTTTGAGGAAAAGACCTGAGGGAAGTGAAACAACCAGAGACGTTAGTATCTGGGGTAAAAGTACTCTGGAAAGAGAGAACAACCAAGTCTCTCAAGGGCAGGCCTAGCCTGTTCCAAGAACACCACTGTTCTGGAACTGAGAAAACCAAGGAAGAAGAGAGGAATAGAAAATCAAGTCAGAGAAGTTAGGAAAGCAAGGTCATGTAAGATATATATATATATATATATATATATATATTTTTAGAGTTGGAATCTCAGTCCATCACCCAGGCTGGAGGGCAGTGGCACACTCACCACCACCCCAGTGATGACCTCCTGGGCTCCAGCAATCCTTTCGCCTCAATCTTCCTAGTTGCTGGAACTACAGGCACACGCTACCAGTCCCAGCTAATTTTTTGATTTATTGTAGAGATGAGTTCGAAAACAGCCAAGTTGGCCAGGCTGTTTTCCAATCTGTGGGCTCAGGCAATCCCCTCACCTCAGCCTCCCAAAGTGTTGGGATTACAGGCTTGAGCCACCGCGCCTGGCCCACATAAGATCTTATAAGTTAATATGAGGTGGGCTTTGGGCAGAGAGGTGATCTGAGACTGTCAAAAGTTAGAAATAAAGAGAAAAATAAGCCGGGCTCAGTGGCTCAGCCTGTAATCCCGCGCCTTTGGGAGGCCAAGGTGAGTGGATTGCCTGAGCACGCGGGTTCGAGACCCGCCTGGGCAAGCGAGACCTCATCTCTACAATAAATCAAAAAATCAGCCGGCTGTGGTAGCGCGCGCCTGTAGTTCCAGCTACTTGGAAGGCTGAGGCGGAAGGATCGCCGGAGCCCAGCAGGTCGAGGCTGCGGTGGCCGGGAGCGGCCACTGCACTCCAGTCTGGGCGACAGAGTGAGACTCCAACTCAAAATTTAAAAAAATTAAAAAAAATAAAAATTCACCTTTTTATCGGACGTCAGTGTACACTGCCAAGGGAGGGAGGGAGGGAGGGAGGGGTATCACAAAGGGTACCTGGTTATGTAACGCTTGTGTAACTAATCCTGACTTGTACCCCACATTATCTATAATAAATAAATAAATAAAATTTACCTTTTTAAAATATATAATTCAGAAGTTGCTAGTAGATTCACAGAATTATGCAACTGTCACCACTACCTAATTTCAGAACATTTTCATCATTTTCATCACCATAAAAAGAAACTGTACTTGTCAGCCATCTACTCCCCATCTCACTTTATCCCCGCTCTTGAGACCAACTAGTCTTCTTTCAGTCTCAATGGATTGGCCTACTCTGGACACTTTATATAATTGAAATTATATAATACG
Organism: Tarsius wallacei; assembly: GCA_963574415.1. Classification (NCBI taxonomy): domain Eukaryota; kingdom Metazoa; phylum Chordata; class Mammalia; order Primates; family Tarsiidae; genus Tarsius; species Tarsius wallacei. The sequence continues at coordinate 6,018 of CAUYQG010053340.1, forward strand.
TTCCCTTTAATGATCGGCTTCTTTCACTTAACATGATGTGCAAAGTCGCATTATGTGACTTCGAAAAGTCATCTATGGTCTCCCTTAGCGTAAGGCAAAAGTGAAATAAAACTCATCCATGAGGTAGCAAACATCAGTGCTACATTCCTTGTCAGTGCCGAGTAATATCTTGCCACATAGATATACCACATTTTGGTTATCCATTAACCAATCAATGGGTGGTTTAAGTTACTTCCACTTTTGAGCTATTACGAATAATGCTGCTATAAGTACTGAGGTTCAGGTTTTTGTGTGGATATGTTTTCAGTTCCCTTGATTGTATGCCTGAGAGTAGATTGCCGAATTGTATGTTACCTTCAAGTTTAATATTTTGAGGCACTGTTAAACTATTTCCTAAAATAGCTGCATCATTGTACAATCCTGTCAGAACCGGAAAATTTTTATGCACCATTGCCAATGCTTACTATTTTCCTTTATTATTATTATTATTATTATTATTGTAGTAGTAATAAAAAAAACCTAGTGGGTTGGGAGTGGTATCTCATGGTGGTTTGGATTTGCATTTCTTTAACAATTAATGGTGTTGTGCATATTTTAGTGTTTCCTATACACTTGTATATATTCTTTGGAGAAAGATCTATTTCTCTAAATCCTTTGCCAACTTTTTATTTTAATGATTTGTCACTTTATCTTGAACTATAGGAGATAATTTTATATTCTGGATCAAATATATGATGCAGAATCAAATATACAATTTGCAAATATTTTCTCCATCTTGTGGGTTGTAGTCAATTTCTTGATGGTGTCCTTTGAAGCACAAAAGTTTTTAATTTGAATGAAGTTCAATTTGTCTATGTTTTCCTTTGGTAACTTGTGCTTTGGTGTCATATCTAAGAAACCATTGCTTAATTCAAGGACACAAAGATGTTCTTCTATAAGTTCTTCTAATAATGGTATAGTTTTAGCACATACATTTAGGTCTTCAATCCATTTTTAGTTAATTTTTACAGACGGTGTGATGCAGGTGTCCACTTCACCCTTTTGCAGGTGGATATCCAGTTACCCCAACACCATTTGTTAAAGACTATTTCTTCTGCCACTGTGTTGTATTGGTACTCTTGTCAAAAGTGAATTGGCCATAAAAATAAAAGTTTATTTCTGGATTCTCAAATCTATTGCGTTGATCTATAGGTCTATTTTTAAGCCATGCCATATCACCCTGATGATTATAGCACTGCAATAAATTTACTATTTAGTGTGAGTCCTCTAACTTAGTTCTTTTTTAAGACTGTTTTGCTTATTCTGGGTCTCTTACATTTTCATATAAATCTTAAGATCACCTTGTCAATTTCTGCAAGAGAGCCACTGAGATTATGTTAGAAATTGCACTGAATCGGTAGCTAACATTAGAAAGTATTGCCATTTTGAAAATGTGAAGTCTCGTGGAGAATAGTATAAGGGACACTGGAAACTCTGAAGGGAGAGGGGAGGAAGGGATAGAAGTATGAAGAATCACCTATCAGGTACAATGTGCTTGGGTAGTGGTGGTTACACTTAAAGTCTAGACTGAAAACTACGTGTGCTCCCTAAAGCTATTGAAATAAAGAAAAATATTACGTCTCGGAATCTATCAATAAGGGATAGATTTTCACTTATTTAGGTCTTCTTTAATTTCTTTCAGCAATGTTTTGTGGTTTTCGGCATACAAAGCCTGCATTTCTCTTGTTAAATTTTTCTTAAGTAGTTAATTATTTTTGATGCTATTGTAAATGGGATTGTTTTCTTAGCTTCATTTTAATACTGTACATTGCAGGTGTATAAAAATGCAGTTGATTTAAATATATTGCTATTGCAATGTAAAACTTTGCTAAATTTATTAGTTCTGATAGCATCTTAGTAGATTTTTAAAATTATTATATATTACATCTGTAAATAGGGATCATTTTACTTCTTCTTTCCCATCTGGATGCCTTCTATTCATTTTTCTTGCCAATCATCCTATCTAGAACCTCAGTCTAATGCTGAATTAAAGTGGCAAGAGCAGACATACTTGTCTTGTTCCTAATCTTAAGGGGAAAGCATCCAGCATTTTGACATTAAACTATAATGTTCCTCAGGCATAGTGGCACACATCTATAGTCACAACTACTAGGAAGCTGAAGTGAGAGGATTGCTTGAGCCTAGGAGTTCAAAGCTACAGTACACAATGATCACACTTGTGAATAGTCACTGCACTCCAACCTGGGCAATATAGCAAAACCCTACCTCTAAAAAATAAAAATATTGAAAAATATATAGTGATAGCTGTGGATTATTCTTTGATGACTTTTATCCAGTTGAGAACATTTCCCTCTAATCCTAGTTTCTGAGTATTTTTTATTATTATGAAAGAGTGTTAAATTTGTCAAATTATTTTTTCCATCTATTGAGTTGATTGTGTGGTTTTTATCCTTTATTCTATTAATAGAAGCAATATCTTGGTTTTAGATGTTAAACTAACCTTGCATTCTTGGAATAAACCCTCTTGGTCATGGATATATAATTTATGTATATATAGCTGGATTCAGTTTGCTAGCATTTTGTTGAGGATATTTTATCTATACTTATATGGGCTACTAGTCTGTAGTTTTCTTTTTTCTTATGTCTTTGTTTGGTTTTGTTATTAGGGTAACATTGACCTCATACAATAAATTGGGAAGTGTATTGGTTTCCTATGGCTCCTATATAATATTGCCACAACACGAGGCTTAAAACAACAAAAGTTTATGCTCGAAATTTCTAGCTAGAGGTCTGAAGTCCAAAATCAGTTTTTCTGGGCTAAATCAAGGTGTTTAACAGAGACATGCTTGCTCTAAAGACTAAAGTAAAACCCATCCCCTGCCTTGTCCTGCTTATGGTGGCTGCCAGCATTTTTTTTTTTTTAACTTGTGGCAACATTATTCCAGTCTTTGCCACCATGGTAATATTGCCTTTTCTCTTCTGTCTGTTTAAAATCTCCTTCTGCCTCTCTCTTATTAAGACAACAATGATTGCATCTTAGACCACCCAGGTAATCCAAGGTCATCTGTTCATGTCAAGGTTCTCGATGTAATCACATCTTCAGAGACTTTCATATAAGGTAACATTTGCAGGTTCCAGGAATTCAGATGTGAGTATTCTTGAGGAGCTATTTTTTACAAATTTTGAAAAACTTTGTGAAGGAATACTATTCATTCTTTTTTTAAAACATTCAGTAGAAGCCGGGCTCGGTGGCTCAGCCTGTAATCCCAGCACTTTGGGAGGCTGAGGTGAGTGGATTGCCTGAGCCCGTGGGTTCGAGACCAGCCTGGGCAGGCGAGATCTCATCTCTACAATAAATCAAATACTAGCCAGGAGTGGTAGCGCGCGCCTGTAGTTCCAGCTACTTGGAAGGCTGAGGCGGAAAGATCACCAGAGCCCAGCAGGTCGAGGTTGCGGTGGCCGGGAGCGGCCACTGCACTCCAGTCTGGGCGACTGAGTGAGACTCCAACTCAAGAAATAAATAAATAAATAAAACATTCAGTAGACTTTACCAGTGAAGTCATTCAGACCTGAGCTTTTTTTAATGACAAGTTCGTGTCATTGTTGTTGTTGTTGTTGTTGTTGTTGTTGATTTTGTTTTCATAGATAGGATCTCACTCTGTTGTCCAAACTGGAGTGCAGTGGCATGATCATAGCTCACTGTAACCTCAAACTCCTGAGCCCAAGTGATCTTCCCACTTCAGCCTTCCAAGTAGCTAGGGCAATAGGTGTGCACCACCACACCTGGCTATTCGTTTTTTTTTAGAGACCAGGATCTTGTTGTATTTCTCATGCTTGTCTCAAACTCCTGGCCTCAAGTGATCCTCCCACCTCAGCCTCCAAAAGTGCTAGAATTAAAGGCATGAGCCACTATGCCCAGCTTATGGTAAATTTTAAAGTGACATATTTAATCTCTTTTTTTAATAGGTCTATTCTGATTTTCTGTTTCTTCTTGAGTTAGTTCAGTAGTTTGAGTCTTTTTAAAATATTTTTTGTTTTATCTACGTTGTATTTGTTGTCATATAGTCCTTTGTGTATTCCTCTATAATCCTTATTTCCCTAAGATTAAAGTAATTTCCTCTCTTCCATTTATGGCTTTAATAGTCTGAGTTTGTTGGGGGGGATTTCTATTAGTCAATTTAATTTGTCAATTTTCTTGATCTTTTCATCAAACCAAACTTTGGTTTCATTAATTTTCCTACTTTTCTATTCTCTATTTTTATTATTTCTACTTTAATCTTTATTATTTCCTTTCCTGGGGATTTTTATTTCTTCATATAGATTCAAGTTACTCTCCAGTGTTCTTTCATTTCAGCTGAAGGGCTGCCTCAGATATTTTTTTGTAGGGCAGATCTGCTAGCAACAAACTCTCTCCATTTTTATTTATTCTTGGAATGTCTCGATTTCTCCTTTATCTTTGAAGGATAGTTTTTCCAAATATATCTTGGTGAAAAGGCTTTTAATTTTAGAACTTTGAATATATTTTACCTCTACCTCCTGACCTCCCTAGTTTCTGCTAAGAAATTAGTTGTTAGTCATATTGAACAGCCTTTGTATGTGATAAGTTGCTCCTCTCTCTTCTTTCTGTATTCTGTCTTCTTGTTTGTCTTCCAACAGTTTGATTAGGCTGTGAGTTTATTTTATTTAGAGTTTGTTAACCTTCTTGCATGTGTACATTAATCATTTTCAGCCAATTTGGGAAGTTCTGAACATTATTTCTTCAAACATATTTTCATCCCCTTTCACTTTCTCTCCTTCCGGGACTGTCATTATGTATCTGTTGACATACTTCCTGGTGTCCTTCTTTCTCTGAGACTCATTATTCTTTTTTTCTGTTTGTCCAACTAAAAAACCAATGGACCTATCTTTGAGTGAGAAGGGGGTGGAAATAGAGCAAGTCAAATCATCACAAAGCTTACTGTCTTACCAAGAGTTAGCCATTTTTCTTGAATAAATGTTGCTTAAATTATTATGTCTTAATTTTCAAATTTTGGAGAATGTTAATTTTGACAATTTTTGCCTATATTCTCATTGCTATTATAGATGAATGACTTGTTTGGAGTTCTTACTCCACTCTTCCAGAAGTGCTATCTAAGATCATATTATGTTTAAAAAAAAAAAAAAAAGCATCTGTCTCCTTCCTGACCTTAAGTTACATCACCAAGATCTCTCTTTTTGGCTTAGGAAATACCAAGCCCTACAACCCCTGCATGATCCCTGATACTTTGGTGTTTTTTTTAATCATTATTTTATTGAAGCAGGTATGGAAAGAGCAAGTCAAACACACTCAGTTTTTGTCTTTCATATTTCTCAGCAATGAAAAGGTATATACAGAAAGAAAGAAAAAAAGGAAAAGCTAAATTAAGACCATTATTTTTCTGCTATCGCTTTGGGATTTTTTTAAATGAAAATTTGCCCAAAATGCAATGTTATTTGCATTACTGATTTTTCTCTCATCAGCTCAAAAGGGTAATTGGATCAAACTTTGTATCTATAATTATACATAATATAAATAGTAAGCCTATGCAGGGTTAAATTGGAATACACCTAAAGACATGATGAAATCGAGGGGAAAATTACAGGAGGATAGACCTCAATGACATGAAAATTGAGTAGTTAATATTTTGCATCAGTTAAAAAATTAACAGCAGCAGGAAGCCTAACAGTTTGATGTTGCCTGTCTATATCTTATCATATACGTGACTGCATTGTTTAATTTATTGCATACTTGTATAACCTAATTTTTATGAGGCTGGATTTTACATCGTATTCTCCTAAACTTGTAGGATATAAAACACTGTGTTTCTCTGTGTGTCAGCACCACCAAGAGTTAGAAAATCTAGTCTGTGCTGACATTGGATTATTCACTGACACTAATATGGTGTGTGATATGGACAAACAAAGGCAGACCGAGTTCATTCCACATCACCTTTCAAGACAGAACAAAGAAACATTTTTTGTTATTCAGCTGAAGAAATAGGGTGCGATCATCCCTGGGGAATATGAATGAAGTAAAATGATGCTATCTTCGCATTTTGAATTTTTACCTAGATGAATACATGAATATAGCTGTCAAGAGGAAACAGATACCAGCCCTGTAGTGAAACCTAACTACATATTAAAAATAAAGATATCTTGGCTGCACACCGCAAGACATTGTTAATGATGGCTGACCATAATCATCTACGCAACTTTAAAGGTCCATATAAAACATCATAAACTATCCTCTCAATTTGTGTTTTTATTTGCTACGTTTGTGGCTTATTTGTCTTATCAGGCCTTCTGCTTATTCACAGTTCTTTCTATTTACAGTTGATTCTTTATTTTTTCAAATGTGAATTCATGAATGTATATAAACACCGTGAAGTGCATAACGTTTTGCTAGATACTCCACAAAGCAAAATATAAGGTAGAGCTTCTCTCATCAAGGAAACTAATTTCATTTTTTAAATTTCTAACCACTAGCCATTGAGCAAGAAACTAAAATTTTATTGTGGAGAAGATAGCGGTAGTGGAGAGAAGGGCAGTATTTATTCTATGTCTTGAAACTTACACAAAAATCTGAGGATGTGATTCAGGGCATTTGTGACCCTTCCCCCCAAAAAAAGTTGGCATTTTCTCTCCCCAATCTCTGAGAGTGATCTTTTGTCTGATTCTTAATTAGATTCATAATAAATTAATTATTTCTAAATACATATTTTAGATAATGTTTACTAAAATACATGTACCTAGTTTCTGAGCATAACTCTCACTTAAGCACTCTTGGAAAATACTAATAAAGTCACTAGAGGAGAAAAAACACCAGGCCTAAGGAGGGCATTTCTGTAAGCAGAGGTACAAAGGTGGAGGGTGCTTTGTAAATGCTGATGGTAAGAATGGAACTCATTTAAAATATGGATTTTTTTCCAGACATCTAATAAAGATGAAAAAGAAATATTTATACATAGACAGGTAAAATCTTTAAGTTCAGACATTATTTAAATAAGGTGCACCTGCAAGTGAAATACAAAACATTGTATTTGTTTATTGGCATATTAGGTAAATCTAACAACATAAGAGAGCCAGAAATGAAAGGTACCAATAAGAAATATTTACAGGACTAGGCATGGTCGGCCATACCTATAATCAGAGCAATTTGTGAAGCCAAGGTGGAAGGATCACTTGAGGCTGAGAGTTCAAGACCAGCCTGGGCAACATAGCAAGTCCCAGCCTTTACAAAAAAGTCAAAAAAAGTTAGCCAAGCATGGTGGCATGCAACTGTAGTCCCGGCTACTTGGAAGACTGAGGCAAAAGGATCGCCTAGGCCCAGTAGGTCTAGGCTGCATTGAAATGTGATCATGACACTGCACTCCAGCCTCAGTGACAGAGTAAGACTCTGAAACACAAAACAAATAGAAGGAAAAAGAAACATTTACAGGGAGGTGACATCAGCAAGATGGCATAGTATGAAACTCTGGACCCTTCTTCCCACAGCAAACACACTGATTTAGCAACAATTCATAGACAGATTCCATCTCTGAAAAATCTAGAAAGTAACTGAAATTCTTCTGCAGGCCAGACACAATGTCTGGGTCCTATAATTCCAGTGCTTTAGGAAGCTGGAGGCCAGGAGTTTAAGACCAGCCTGGAAAAACAGCAAGACGCCCATCTCTACAAAAATATACAAAACTTAGCCAACACTCGCCTGTATTCCTAGCTACTTGGGAGACTGAGGTGAGAGAATCACTTGAGCCCAGGAGTTCAAGGTTGGAGTCAGCTACAATCATGCCACTGATTGGGTGACAGAGTGAGATTTTGGTCTTGAAATTTAAAAAACAAAGAATACAAAAAGGCCTCTGCACCCCCAAGTTAATGAAAACCAGACTCATTAAAGTTGGTAAGAATATATGGGACACCCTCTCACCAGAATCTCTACCCCTTGTGCAGTGCCATGTAATCAGGAAGAGACCATCTGAACCCTGCTTCTCCCAGAGCAAAAAAATCACTGAACTAAAAAATTTACTACACAGATTAAACATCAGATTAGATCAAGCATAAGAAATGATCAGCAAACTCAAAGACGGATCATTGGAAATAATTTAGTCAAAGAAAAGAAAAGAATTTAAAAGAGAAAAGAAAGCATCAAGCAGACTAATATACACATTATAGGAGTTTGAGGAGGAGAAGAGAAAGAGAAATAACTAGAAAGCTTATTCAAAAAAGTAATGGCTGAATACTTCACAAACCTAGGGGGAAAAAAGTGGACATCCAGATCCAAGGATCCCAAAGGACACAAAATAAGAGGAACCAAAAAAATACCACACCAAAATACATTATTATTAAATTGTCAGAAATCAAAGCCAAACAGAAAAATTTTGAAAACAGCAAGAGAAAAGTATCTTGTCACATACTTAAGAACTTTGATAAGACTATCAGCGGATTTCTTAGCAGACAATTTTCAGGCCAGAAGAAAGAAGAGTGATGTATTTAAAATGCTGAAAGAAAAAAACCTGCCAGCCTGGTGTGGTGGTATGTGACTGTAGTCCAAATTAGTCAGTAGGCTGAGGTGGAGGATGACTTAAGCCCAGAAGTTCAAGGCCTGCCTGGAAAACATAGCAAGAACATATCTTGGAAGAGAGAGAGAGAAAGAGAGAGATATCTGCCAACCAAGAATACTATACCTGCCAAACTATCCTTCAAAAATGAAGGCAAGATGAAGACTTCCAGCTGGGCATGGTGGCTCATGCCTGTAATCCCAGCACTTTGAGAGGTCAATGTGGGAGGGCCACATGAGGTCAGAAATTAGAGACCAACCTGGACAGCAAAGTGAATCATGATCTCCAATAATAATAATAAAATTATTCAGGCATCGTGTCCACACCTGTAGTCCCAAGTAATTGGCAGGGAGAATCACTTGAAACCAGGAGGTCAAGGCTGTAGTGAGCTATGGTCACACCACTGCACTGCAACCTGGATAACTAAGGATGACTTACTTCATCTCTAAAAAGAAAAAGTTTAAACATACAAAATCTATGACAATAGACTGCCCTACAAGAAATTCTAAAGGGAATCCTTCAAGATGAAATGTAAGAACACTAACCAGCAACACAATAGCATAGGAATAAAATTCATTGGTAAAGACAAGTATATAAACAAATACAGAATACTGTACTATTATAATGGTAGTGGATAAAACAGCTTTATCAGTTAAGAGACAAAACTGTTAAAAATAACTATAACTAAAACTGTATATCTGGCAAAGGCCTAACACCTGGGATCTACAAGAAACTCAAACATGCCAAAAAGAAAAAACAAACAGCCCCATTACAAAATGGGCAAAAGCTATGAATAGATGCTTCTCAAAAAAAGACATACAAGCAGCCAACAGATACATCAAAAAATGCTCAGCCTCACTAGTCATCAAAGAAATGCAAATTAAAAGCACACTGAGATACTACCTAGCTCAAGTCAGTATGGCCATCATCAATAACTCAAAAAATAACAGATGCTGGAGAGGATTCTGGGAAAAGGGAACACTTCTACACTGTTGGTGGGAATGTAAGTTAGGACAGCCTCTATGGAAAAGAGTGTCGCAATTCCTAAAAGATCTAAAAATTGACCTTCCTTACGACCCCACAATCCACCTACTGGGAAAATACCTGGGGGAACTCAATCACTCTATGAAAAAGATACCTGCACATGCATGTTTATTGCAGCATTATTCACAATTGTGCTGCCCTTTGAAAGAGGACTGGGTTTTTAAAATGTGGTAATATAGATGGTGGAATATTATGCAGCCAAAAAGAGGGACAAAATTATGCACTTTGCAGCAACTTGAACGGACTTAGAGTCTATAATACTGAGTGATCTATCACAGAAACAAAGAACTGAGTGCCGTATGTTCTCACTCAAAAGCAGACCTTGAACAATTATTATAATCCTATAAGAAGGGGATTGGCAGTAGTGGGAAACTGCTGGGGGCGGGGGTGCAGGATTAGCAGTATTGAGAAACTGCCGGCGGGGAGCATGCTTCATTAACAAGGGTGCCCGCATAATGAACATTTGTATACCTAACCCTGAATTGTACTCCACATCTTTAAAATTAAAAATAAAAAAATTGATAATTGCTGGAAAGCCATTTCTCATACATACTCAAGATCCACTTCCTTATAAATTCTTTTGGTCTTGGTATTTTCTGAAGAGTGGTTCTTCATTTATTAATCCACGTGCATCCATTCAACTATTTTTTCATCATCCCAAAATTATTATTTAAATGCCTACTGTGTGCTGGTTAAGATTCTCAGCACTGTGCTGGGCACCAAGGAATACAAAAAAAGGGAGACATTGTCTCTACTCTTCAGGAGGTCAAAGTCTATCTATCAGGAGAGATGGACATGGACAGGCAACGACAACGTGCAATATGTACAGATGCCAACCATCAGAATTTGCACAAAGAAAGGAGGGATAGATTAACGTCGTTGGAGTGGGAGAGCTTGGGGATGCTTTATGGAAAAGATGATGTCTGAGAAAAGCTTTGAAGAAGGAAAAGGAAGTTCTCTAGGCAAGCCCAAGTGAAGAAGCATTGGGAGGAGGGAAGACATGACAGGCTGGAGGAATGGCATGTGCCAAGGCACTGAGGTAGAAAACAGTGTGTGTTTGCGAGCTGCGAGTGCTGCAGACTTGTGGAGAGTGAGGACGGGAAACGAGGCAGGTAGGCAGAGGGTGGTCACAAGGGCTAGTTATGCTGTCCAAGAAAGTTTAGACTTCACCCGGAAAGAGATAGGGAGTCACTAAGAGCTTGTCAACAAGGTTCTGTTTGCGTTTTAAAAAGGCCGCTCTGCATTGTTTACAATAGCAAGAACCTAGAAGCAACCATGCTGTCCATCAAAAGAGGACTGGATTAAAAAAGTGTGGTACAAATACACAGTGGAATACTACGCAGCCATAAAAAAGAATGAAATCATGAATTTCGCAGCAACCTGGATGGAACTAGAGTCCATAAGACTGAGTGACCTCTCATAGAAACAAAAAACTAAGTTTCACATGTTCTCACTCATATAGTAGTAGACCTTGATCATCCAGCGTACTACCACAAGAAAATGACTGACAGTGGTGGGAAACTATGGGGGTGGGGGAGGGTGAGGGCGATGGGATTAATGGTGGTAAATATCTGTCTGGGGATGGGGAGACACCTCTTATCAACAAGGGTGCCTGAATGAAGCATTCTTGTATACCTAACCCCTAACTGTACCCCACAATACCATAAAAAAAAAAAAAAGGCCGCTCTGGCCACAGTGTAGCTGGCAAGTGGATGGATACAAGAGTAAAGGCGGGGAGACTAGTTAGGAAGTGACTGCGAAGGTCCAGGTGAGGAAAGACAGGTGACTGAAGTAAGTTAGGAGTAGTAAGACTGGAGAGAAATAAGTGTATGTGGATAAAGCTAGGAGGGAGGGTGGAGGATGCCAGGGAGATAGGTGAAGGGCAAAGAGTCAAAAATGAACCAAGTAGATTCCAACAGAGGAAATGCAGGAAGAAAGGTAAG
>CAUYQG010053341.1:0-10229 GCA_963574415.1 Tarsius wallacei
CATGTGCTTCCACGCCCGGCTAATTTTTGATTTGTTGTAGAGATGAGGTCTCGCCAAGTTGCCCAGGCAAGTCTTGAACCCGCAGGGTCAGGCAATCCATTCTCCTCAGCCTCCCAAAGCATGGGACTACAGGCTTAGCCACTGAGCCCGGCTAGGTGTAAGTTTTTAAAAAAGATGAAATCTGCTGTAGCCAGAACAGCCAAGCACTGATTTATGAGGTAATTATTTTATTTTAACTTTTATCTGGAACACAGAAAAATCTTCTCCAACTCAAAAACAGAAACACACACATACACAAATCAATACCCAAAAGAATTTTTTTTCCTAGTGGCTAAAGATTTGGGCAGTCATTTAGTAAAAAGATATACCCAGATAACCAACTATCACATGCACGTCTTTACGCATCAGGGAGATTAAAATTAAAAGCACAAGTCTACCATTTTACACCCATTAGGATGGCTAAAAGTCACAAGACTGACACCACCAAGTGTTGACAAGAATGTGGAGAAACTGAAACTCTCATGCATTGTAAATGTGGGATAAAAGTGTACCACCTCTCTGAAAAAGTTTGGCATGTTCTTAAAAAGTTAAATATCCACCTCCTTATGCCTCAACTAGATAATTATAAAAGACAAAAGGTAGGCGTATTAACAGCAACAAAAATTGCACAAGAATGTTTACAGTATCTTTGTTAAATTCCGGGACTCTGAAGCCCAAATGCCCATCAACAAGAAAATGAGTAACCAAAATGTAGCACAGTCATAGAATGGGATATCATTCAGTAAGAAGCAAGGATGAAGAATAGTTTAACAAGTGCTAACATGGATCAATTTCAAAAATATGCTGCATGAAAGAATCCAGACACAAAAGAGCACATGCTGTATAATCACGTTTATGTACATCTGAAGAATAGTCATAGAAGTCGGAGGAGAAATTGCTTATGGGAGTCACTGGAAGAGAACATGATGGAATTTTCTGAGGTGATGTCAATGTTCTACGTCTTATTTAAAGTAGCTGTAGTTACGTTATGCATTTATCAAAACTCCTTGAGCCTTTATTCTTGAGATCTGTGCAGTTCACTGTATATCATTTTACCTCCAAATTTGCATGGGTGGGTGATTCTGGAAAGGTATTTTACAAGGTTTTATTTACATATAGCAATATAACTGTACATAATCATAGTATGTGGCCATATACATGCATATTGTTTGTAACTTTCGGCATACTGCAAAATTCCATGTTTAAAATGAAAAATTGAAAAATAGTGTTTTAAGCATTTAAAAATAATGATCACATTTTATGAAAGTATCATAATTTTTTTTACCAATTCCTGAAGGATACCCATAAAGTTATCTTTCAAATTATTTTATAAACACTTAAATGGATAAAAACTTTATAGATGTATGCTTTAAACACTAGGAAAAATCGAGAAACGCATTTGTGAACAGTAACGGAAATAAATGAAAATACAAAAAAAATTGACTTCAGTAATGGAAACATCTTGGGGGAATAACTGTGCACATGTGGTAGTGCGTGTGTGTGTAGGGGAGGGAACACTAAGAACTTAAAGTAAGTACAGTAAGTGTTTCTTTCTCCAAGATTTTTGCTCTTTTTTGTGGTCACTTGTGATATCTGTTAAAAATACACATTACAAGACTTCCAGTTTCCAGTTCCACATGTAAGGCACTTGAAGTCAATACTCTGTCTTAAAAACAAGTAAAAACCAATACTCTTCTAGGATCTGTAGGAGAAGTGAGAACACAGGATGAATCTCAGCACTCAAGATTGGATAGGTGGGTAGGACAATACAGGAAGTCCCAACTCACTGAAGCAAAGACTCAATGGCAGAAATGACAGCTGAAGCCAGTGCTGTAGTTGGAAAGTCCCAACTGTCATTAATGTGCTCTTGGAGAGTCAATGTGAGACAAGTCTGAGAGTTAAAGCCCAGGAGAACTCAGTTATGGAGGGGGGCACATTTTTTTTGGAGATTTACCTCAAGGAGATCTTCTAGGTTCTCATGTAGACACCAGAGAAAAAAATCCCCTCATCCTTTCAGCAGAGTTAGGGGGAAAGAAACCATTTTGGAATACTCTAGAATACTCTATCCCTTCTTATGAAGCCAGCCTGAAAGAGAAAAAAAAATTTATAAATGTCTAAATTGCTGGGGTATTAACAGAGAGGAGGAAAATACCCAACTCCAGGCAGCTCTAACTTTCTATGTGAGAGAAAGAAACTGTTCAACTTCAGCCCACTCTAACCGTCCTCTCTTTCTGGGGCTGAAAGATGGAATACTCTGAGAAATGTGTATGGTGTTCACAGTCCAGAATCATAAGCTCACTGAAAGACTGAAACCTAATCACAGAACTATAAGCCACTTCCATCGTTCCCTCTCCTTCACTACTGGATTAAAGGCCTGTTGACAACATTTCATTTTGTCTGGTGCATGAAATACAGCTGTAAAAAAATTATGAGGTATGTCAAAGCCAAAAATCAAATGTAAAGAGACAAAACAAGCATCAGAACCAGACATGGCAGGGATATTAAAATTATCAAAATAGGAATTTTATAAAACTATAATCAATATGCTGCAAGCTCTAATTGATACAACACACAGCATGCAAAAATTGGCAATGTGAGTAGACATATGAAAAAAGAACAACAACCAAAAAAGTGAAAATGCCAGGAACTCAAAACAGGATAACAGAAATGAAGAATACCTTTGGCAGGCCTATTAGTAGAGAGGACATGGCTGAGGAAATAATTTCTGAGTTTCAGGATATAACAACAGAAACTTTGAAAACCGAAAATCAAAGAGAATGGACTGAAAATACAGGCAAAACAGAGTATCTATTTTGTGAGGCAAACTATGGACTTTTGGGGCAACTACAAAAGGTGCCACATATAAGTAATGGGAATACGAGAAGGAAAAGAGAGAAAGAAACAGGGATAATATTTGAAACGATAATGACTGTGAGTTTCTCTCACATTAATATCAGACACCAAACCACAAATCCAATATGCTCAGAGAACATCAAGCAGAGTAAATGTCAAAAATGTAAAGAAAGATTTTTGAAAAGCTGAAGTGGGAGATATTATGTACAGAGAAACAGAGATAAGAATCACATCTGATTTATTCTCAGAAATCATGCAAGTAAGTGAAATAAAATATTTAAGTTGTTAAGAGGGAAAAATAATCACCTGCCTAGAATTCTGTGCTCTGTGGAATTTTCTTCAAAAGTGAAGGAGAAATGAAGAATTTTTCGAGAAAGCAAAGATTAGAGAATTTGTTGCTAGTAGATCTACCTTGAAAGAAATGTTAAAATAAGTTTTTTTAGACAGAAGGAAAAAATACATATATAGGTCAAAAGTTTGGATCTACATAAAGGAGGAATACAAAAAAATAGTAAGCAAAGGTAAAACAAAAACTTTTGTTTGTCTTATTTTGATTAATCTAATAACAGTTTGTTCAAAATACTAACAGCAGCAATGTGTCAATTATGTAAGCTTACATACAGTTGTCCACTAGTATCCATAAGTGATGGGTTCTAGGACCCCATCTTCACACCAAAATTTATAGATGTTCAAGTCTATTATATAAAATGATGTAGTATTTTCATAACCTATGGGTATATTTCAAATTGTCTCTAGATTACTTACTTATAATCACGAATACAATGTAAAGTCTATGTAGATCATTGCTATACTGTATTGATTTTTATTTGTACTATTTTATTGTCATGTTTTGTGAATATTTTTTATCCACCATTAGTTAAATCCACAGATGCAGACCCCATGAGTACAGAGGACTGACTGTGTGTGTGTGTGTATGGGTGTGTGTGTGTGTGTATGTGCCTATATGTAAAATAAATTATAGCAATGATACAAAGAGTAGGAGGTTGAAACTACAATTATTTTGTTACTAAAAGATACTCATACTACCTCTAAAGTTATATAGTGTTATTTGAAAGCAAATGTATATTGCAAATTCTAAAATAATTACTAAAATAAGAAAAAAGTTTAATTAATATGCTAAGAAAAGAAAAAAATAATGTAGAATGTTCAATTCAAAGCACAAAGACAGGAAAGAAGTGGAAGACAAATATAAGACCAAAGAACAAGTGTTGTAAATCGAAAATGTTAGCACATATGGTATATATTAATTCAGCTATATCAATAATCACTCTGAACATCAATGGGCTAAATGCACCAAGTAAAATACAGAGATTGCAAGAGTGGGTCAAAAATCAGACTCAACTATATGTTGTATATCAGATATTCATTTTATACACAAAGACACATAGAAATTACAAATAAATGGATAAAGAAAGATACACAGATACAGCAGGAATAGCAATTTTAATTTTAGACAGAACAAACATCAAAGAAGTAAAAGTTCTCACAGATTTTAGATATAAAGAACTTTAATGTGTATATGCCTCACAACAGAGTATGAACCTTTTTAAGACAAAAATTGACAGAACAGCAAAGAGAAATAGATAAATCCATGATCAGATATGGAGACTTAAGCACTATTCTATCAGAAATGGACAGATTCAACAGACAGAAAACCAGTAAGGTTATAACTGAACTGAGCAACATTATCAATCAACTGGATATAATGGACATTTCATGCAACACAAGAAAAATATACATTCTTCTCAAGTTCACACAGAGCATTCACCAATATAAACTACATCCTGGGCTATAAAACACGCCTTACCTAGTGTAAGAGAATATAAGTCATACAATACCTGTTCTCAAAAGAAATCAAACTAGAAATCAATAATGTAGAAATAACTAAAAAATTCAAAAACATGTGGAAGTTAAGCCACACTCATAAATAAGACATGAGTCAAAGACTAAATGTCAAGAAACATTTTTAAATATTTTTAATAAATAAAAATGAAAACACAACTTTGTGAAATGTGTAGGGTACAGCATAAGCATGCTTAGAAAAAAAGAAAGATTGAAAGCCAATAATAAAAGTTTTTACCTTAAGACACCAGAAAAAAAAAAGAGTGAATTATACCCAAAATAAGCAGAAGGAAAATTACATAAAAAAATCAATCACATTGAAAATAAAAAAAATCAATAAAAACAAAAACTAGTCATTTGAGAAGATTGATAAAATTGACAATACTTTAGTCAGATTAACTAACAATAAAATAGAATGAAAAAGTACTGATATTAGAAATGAAAGCAATTACTTTCTCTGCTATAGTGTGTAGACATTAATATGATAGTAAAGGAATACTATGCACAACTTTACACCACACATTTGATAATGTAGGTGAAATGGATCAATTCCTTGAAAAACACAAGCTGCCAAAAATTCACAACAAAAGAAATAGACCATTTGAACGAAACTATATTTATTAGGGAAATTACAATGAAAACTAATAATCTCAATGAACAGAAAACACCAAGTCCAAATGGGTTTACTGGTGAATTTTACCAAATAGTTAAGAAATGCTAACACTCTACAGTCTCTTTTGGAAAACAGAAGCAAAGAGACCATTTTCTTACTCAAGCTATGAGGCCAGCATTACTCTAATATTAAAACCAAGAAAAGAAAGCAACAAATAAATATATGTCATGAGCATAAAGGTAAATATCCTCAACAAAATGCTAGCAAACAAATGCAACAATATTTATTTTTTAAAAAAATACATATATATCTCCACAACCACATGGGATTTATGCAAAGCTGATTTAATACTCAAAAGTCAACTAATATAATCTATCACATGAACATCAATAAAAGAAAATTATATAATCATATAAATAGGTAAAAAATAAAAGTATGTGGCAAAATGCAACACCCGCTTCTGATGAAACAAAACAAAATGAAACAAAAACACCCAGTAAACTAGGAACAGACAGACACTTTCTCACATTATAAAGAATATGTGCAAACAACATACAGCTAAAATCATACTTAACAGTGAGAAACTCAAAATTTTTGCTTTAAGATCAGGTACAAGGAAAAAAAGTCCATCCTCACTGTTCTTTTTCAACATCATACTGAAAATCTTAGCTAATGCAGTATGACAGGAAAAGGAAATAGATATATAGATTAAAAAAAAACTGTTTTTCCCCCACAGATGACATGATTATGTATACAGAAAACCTAAAATAATCAACTGCAAGAAAATAAAACCTCCTGGAACTAATAAACAATCACGGCAACCTTGTAGGATACAAGGTTAATGCATAAAAGTAAATTGCTTTCACAAATGCTAGCAATGAACAAATGCAATTATAATATAAAAACACAATCCCATTTACATTAGCATCAAAAAAGCAAAATATTTAGGTACAAATCTAACAAAGAGATCTATGTGAGGAAAACTACAATATTCCGATGAATCAAATTACAGCTGTATTCACAATGTCAAAAACATGGAACCAACCATGCTATCCATCGAAGCTGGACTGGATAAAAAAAAAATGTGATACATATACACAATGGAACATTATGCAGCCATAAATGAGGACAAACATATGGACTTCACAGCAACTTGGATGGATTCAGAGTCGATCATACTCAGCGATCTATCACAGAAACAAAGAACAGAGTTCCATATGTTCTCACTCATAAGCGGAACTTGAACAATTATAATACTATAAGAAAGGGATTGGCAGTAGTGGGAAAATGTCAGGGCAGGGGGGGTGGGATTGGCGGTTGAGGGAAGCTTCCATGGGAGGTAGGGGCACACCGCATTAACAAGGGTACTTGCATAATGAACGTTTGTATACCTAACCTTGAATTGTACCCCACATCATTAAAATTTAAAAAAAGAATAAATAAATAAATCGAGAGGTATTGCATGTTAGTTAATAGGAAGATTCAGTATTATTAAGATAACAGTTCTTCCCAGCTTGATCTATAGGCACAATGCAATCTTAATAAAAAACCCCACAAGTTATTTTGAATATCAACATGAGGTTTATGTGGGAAGGCAAAAATATCTAAATAGCTAACACAGTATCGGAGAACAAAAATTGGAGGACCGATACGAACTTCAAAGCTTACTATAAAGCAATCAAGACACTGTGGCATTGCCAAAAGGATAGACAAATAGATCAATGGGACAAAATAGATAACCCAGAAATAGACCCACATAGACATAGTTAATTAGTTAATTCATCTTTGATAAGGAGGCAAAGATAATACAAAATATACAAAGAAATCATAAACACTTAACAATAAGAAAACAGATAAACCAATAAAACATGGACTAAAGATTTTAAGAGACACCTCACTGAAGAAGATATACATATGAAAAATAAGCATACGAAAAGATACTCCATATATTATGTCAACAGGTAAATACAAACTGAGACCACGAGCTATCACTACACCTATTAAAATGTCCCAAATCCAACAATTTCAAATGCCATGGAAAATGTAAAATAACAGGAACTCTTATTCATTATTGATTATTAATAGGTACAAAGTTACCATTTTGCTGCACAATAGGATGAATATAGTTCATAATAAAGTTTTGCATATTTCAAAATAGCTGGCGAGGATGTTGAATATTCTCTACAAAGAAATGATGGATGTTTGAAATGGTAGGTATGTTAATTACCCTGGTTTGTTTGTTGAACAATGTATAAGTGCAGCAAGCCGTAACACTGTAACCCACGATATGTACAATTATTATGTGAAAAAAATAGGGAAAAAAAAGCTGTGTTAAAACAAAACTTGACACTTGTACTACCAAGAAGAGATTAACACTACTTATACTAATGGAAGCTAATTATAAAACAGATAGAAACAAAATAAAATACTGTTGTGAATTATATCTCAAGAAAAATATAAATAAGCAAACAAATTGTAACAACATGGTACAGCCATTTTGAAGGACAAACCAGTGGTTTCTTACAAAACTAAATATGCTCTTACCACACAATCTGGCAGTCACACTCCTTGGTATTTACTCCAAGAATTTCATAACTATGTTTTCATAACAACCTACAAACAGATGTTTATAGTGGCTTAATTCATAATTGTTAAAACTGGGAAGAAATCCAAGATGTCCTTCAGTAGACAAATGGATAAATAACAATGATAAATACAGACAATGATGTATTATTAAATGCTGCAATGAGATGAGCTACAAAACCACAAAAACACTTGAAAAAGTTCTAAATACATATCGTTAAATGAAATAAACCAATATGCAAAGGCTACTGGCTATTGTTGGATTGTATCTATACCATATTCTGGGAGAAGCAAAACAATGAAGACAATCAAAAGATCAGTGGTTTTCAGGAGTTAGAGTGAGGGGAAGAGATGAACAGGTGAAGCAAAGAGGACTTTTAGGGCAGTGAAAACACTCTGTATGATATTATAATGATAAATGCATTTCGTTATTCATTCTTCCATACTTACAGAATGTACAACACCAAGAGTGAACACTGAGTAAACTACGGCATTTGGGTAATTACGACATGACAACGTAGTTTTATCAGTTGTAACAAATGTGTGACTCTGGTGGGAAATATTGATAAAATATTGATAATGCACTAGGCTATGTGTGTGTAGAGGCAGAGGTATATGGGAAATGTCTGCACTTGCCTTTCAGTTGTGCTGTGAAATTAAGACAGTTCTAAAAAAACAGTGTAAAAAACAGAACATCATAGAATTCAATGAAGAAAAAGATGCTTTCAAAAACATCACATACAACTTCTCAGGTTTGCACACAGAACCATTACTGGCTTAAGTTTGCGAACATTCCTGTTATCTTTAATCCCTAGTTGGCAGGGCTACTTCCTTTCCAATCAAAATTAGGCTTTTCTGGTCATGGTCCAGCATCAGTCACTTGAGCCCTTCCAAAGAACAGAATTAGTGGGAATAACTGTAATGATCAGGAGAGAAGGCGTATTCATATTGGCGTTAAATTAGTATTTGGGACAATATTCTGTGGGGGAATGGTTAGGGAAAAGCAAACCTAAAAATCTCGATGTATTTTTCATACTTGGAGATGTCATAAAGAATGTAGGCATCCTCCTCCAGTGCCTTTGATCCTCACCTGTCCAATAAGAAGGGGTTATGGAAGTGTCTCAGCTGTAGCTCTAAGTTTCACAATATTCCATTTTCTGAAAGTCAAAATATTTCCTGGAATATTGACAACGAAATGATGTTTTCTGTAATATTCATACATAGTTCATATTCATGTGTTTTTGGAAGATTTGATCATTTAAAATGGCACCAAATTTCCATTTCTGACTCAGCCAATCGTGGCCATATTGTCTTATTCATCCATCTTAACACTAAACAAAAAGATTTTTAATTAGACAAAAATAAAATGTATTGTATTATGAGAGAAACCAAATTTATTTTAACTGGCATCCAGTTCCTGAACAAAACCCGAAACCCACAGGCCATAAGAGATAAGATAGACAAGTGGGACCTTATCAAACTAATGAGGTTCTGCAAAGCAAAAGATACCATCAAGAGAGCAGGGAGACAGCCCACAGAATGGGAAAAAATATTTGCCAACTGGATATCTGACAAAGGCCTAACATCTAGGATCTACAAGGAACTCAAATGTGCCAGAAGGAAAAAAAAAACAAACAGCCCCTTTAAAAAGTGAGCAAAAGTCATGAATAAACACTTCTCAGAAGATATACGGGCAGCCAACAGACACATGAAAAAGTGCTCAGCCTCACACATCATCAGAGAAATGCAAATCAAAACCACATTGAGATACCACCTAACTCCAGTAAGATTGGCCATCATTAATAAAACAAACAACAACAGATGCTGGCGATGATGTTTAGAAAAAGGAACGCTTCTACACTGCCGGTGGGAATGCAAACTAGTGCAGCCTCTTTGGAAGACAGTATGGTGATTTCTGAAAGAACTAGAAATTGACCTTCCATATGATCCAGCAATTCCCCTATTGGGAATATACCTGGAGGAACTCAAATCATTCTACAAAAAAGATACATCTGAACACGTATGTTCGTTGCAGCTCTATTCACAATAGCAAAAACATGGAACCAACCATGTTGCCCATCGAAGCTGGACTGAATAAAGAAAATGTGGTACATATACACAATGGAATATTATGCAGCTATAAAGAAGGACAAATATATGGACTTTGCAGCAACTTGGATGGATTTGGAGTTGATCATACTCAGTGATCTACCACAGAAACAAAGAACAGAGTATCATATGTTCTCACTCATAAGCGGACCTCGAACAATTATACTAT
>CAUYQG010053342.1:0-65620 GCA_963574415.1 Tarsius wallacei
AGTAAAATGTTATGAACACTGTGTACAAGTCTTTATAAGATCATGGCTGCTGTTACTCTTGAGCAAAGTCTTCTAATCCATGAACACTGGATACTTTTTTCATTTTTTTGTCTTTGTTAATTTTTTCATTAATGTTTTCTATCATCTCAATAGATGCTGAAAAAGCATATGGCAAAATTCAACATGCTTTTATGATAAGAACCCTCAACAAATTAGGCATGGAAAAAATTTATCTCCACATAACAAAGGCCATATATGACAAGCCTCCATCATATTCCACAATGAAAAATGGAAAGCTTTTCTGCTATGACAGAAAAAAGCTGTCCTTGCCTTTTCAACAAACATTTTTTTCTAACTATGTATATATTCCATAACAATATTTTTGAAGTTTATATGATTGAAAGTATACTGATTATATATACATTCTGCTGCTTCTGCTTATTATGTTCTTGGGATATCCATATCATGATACAAAATTGGGTTTATTAATTTTCATTGTGGCAGAATATACCACTGTAAGACTATACTTTAAAAAATCAGTTTTGTTGTTGATGAACTTTTGGATTGTTTCCAGCTTTGAATTTTTCTCATTTGTGTATTCTGGTATACATGTGTACGTGTTTCCATACAGCAGAGTGGAACCGCTGTGCTTCCTGCAATATGCATATCTTCAAACTTACCAGAATGCAAAAGTGCTTTTAAAAGTCTTTTATTTTTCACCAGCAGTGTTAAGAAAGGGCTCCTCATGCTAAAAGGGGCGGTAACCATTGTTCTATGGTAGGTTTTCCACTCACTTCTTTTATAAAGTTTTTTTATATGAAGAGATTTCAGCCTATCTCAACAGAAGAACCTGGTAGTATAATGGTTTTCAAAATGACTTCTACACAGTTGTTTAGGCACAAATTTTTGACGGAAGACCTATATATCAGATATGTAGATGCAGAGTTGTTCTGATTGAAAGGCAAGTGTTTGTGTGCATTTATGTGGATGATGAGAAGGAAGCTTGGAGTCTTACCTTCTGGGTAATCTAATGTCCATTACATAGTGTAATTATTAGTAGACTTGTTTGAAAATGGAACAAGCTTCTCCAGGAAATAGAGTAAGGCCAAAAGTGACAATCGTATTCCGTTAGCATTTGATGTATGCTTTATTGGAAGCGTGGGAGCCAGTAAAGCATTTAAAACACCTTTTTTTTTTTTTTGTAGCGACAGGGTCTCACTTTGTTGCCCAGACTAGTCTCTAACTCCTGGCTTCAAGTGATCCTTCTGTTGTGGTCTCCCGAAGTGCTGAGATTACAGCCATGAGCCACCATACCCGGCCTAGGAAAGCATTTGTTACCGATGTTATAGAAGGAATGCATGATCTGATCATCTCTGATCCTTCCCTCTCTCAGAGTTCATAATAGCTTATTCATTTTTTAAAATCCTAAAGTAATAATACCGGTAATAAAGAGACATAATAATGCTGGAGGATAAAATTTATTGGCAAGATAAATTCTTCATTGGTCAAAAAGTAGAAGCATCACTTTGGAAAGAGTTCATTGTTTTTTCTACACTTTCTCTCTGTGTCTTTGTTTGAAAATTCACTTAAGATCTCATCTTTCTTCTCTGTAAAATGAGGAGCTTGGATATTTGCTAAGCGTTTGTCAGGTGCTAACAGTATATGATTGTCATTTTTAGCCTTTCTGTTTACAAGTCTAATAATATTCTAATCTACTTCCTTAGATTAGATTCCTTATAATGTAATATGAGCCATTCATTCACTCAAAAAATATCTGTGGGCCTACTATGTGACAGAAACTGCTCTACAATGTGTCAGGGATTCAGCAATTAACAAGACAGACTGAAGTTCTTCTGCTCTTGTGAAGCTTACATTCCAGTAACAGACCCCAAAAGCATAAAATAACAGCAACAACAACAACAACAACAAAAAACAGATAGGGATAAGGGGTCACAGTGATTTCAAGTAGGATAATGTGCTAGACAGTGACCGAGTGACTACTTTAGACTGTGTGGTCTGGGAAGCTGAGATCAGACTGATATGGAGGGGCCAAACATGTCTGGCTGTCACTATGTTTCTCAATCAGCCTTAAATCTAACTTCCTTCATAATATCAACTTATTTTGAATAACACTTTTACAACTGTTATCCCATTTCATTCTTCTAACCGTTTTATGAGGTAGGCCTTAATATTCTTATTTTTTAAATAGGGTAGTGACTTTCACCTGATAAAATTAATAAGTGGGAGAACCAGGTCTTAAACCCAAGTGCTTTCTCTTTAAGTATGTTTCCCTTTTTTCTACACTACTCTGTCATGGGTCTTTATATTGTGTAGTGGGTAGGCTGCCTAGACCGGGTGTCATTCCCAAATATTGACCTATCCAGGCTCTTGCTGTCTTGTACCTCTCAGATATTGTACTGTTTTTATTATAACATTATAACACCAAATATGCAGGGTATTTTTCTTCCAACACCAGCCAATTCTCTAATTCTCTGGACACAAAATGAATGTCTTATAATTTAGTTCAATTATGACATTAACTACCCAGAGTTAGTGTCAGATTCTATAGGTTTAAAGGCTCAATTCCACAGGACTGTCCCGAATTCAGACATCAGTTGCAAATATTGAGCTCTCAGGTTATCCATATTTCTGTGATGTGGCTACTAAGTTGAGGGTTCTTATACTCCTTACCCTTTTCAATTCAATAATTTTCTAGAGTGGCTCACAAAACTTTAGTAAAGACTTTACTTACAGTCTTAGTCTGTTTGTGTTGCTATAACAGAATACCCAAGAGTGGGTAATATATAAGACAAAGTTTCTACAGCTCATGATTCTGGTGGTCGGAAAGCACAAGATTGGACAGCTGCATCTGATGAGGGTTTCATGATGCTTCAACTCATGGTGAAAAGCAGAAGGGGATTGGTCATGTGAAAAAAGATCTCAGGGTGAGAGAAGAAGCAAGAAAAAGGAATCCAGGAAGCCAGGCTCTTTTTCTTTTCTTTTTTTCACAACTTCCTCTTGTGGCAACTAATAAGGAACTCACCCTTGTGGGGAAGCATTAATCTGTTCATGAGGGATCTGCCCCCATGACCTAAACACCTCCCACTAGGCTTCAACTGTCACAGTGGAGCTCACATGTCAACTTGAGACTAGACAGGGACAAACCACATCTAAACCATAGCATTTGCTATTACTAGTTTACCATAAAGGACACAAATGTACAGCTAGATGAAGAGGTACATACAGTGAGGTTTGGAAGAGTCCCTAACACAAGAACTTCTGTCCCCATGGAGGTAGAGTGTAATATCCTCCTGTCACGTGGACGTGTTCATTAACTCTGAAGCTCTCTGAGCCCTGTCATTTAGGGGTTTTTAATGGAGGCTCATTACATAGGCAAAATTGATTAAATAATTGACCATTGGTGATTAAACTTTGTCTCTAGCCCCTTTTTCCTCCCCAGCGGTCAGGAAAATGAGGGTGAAAGTTCAAACTTTCTAAAGACATAGATGGTTCCTCTGGCCCCCATCATCCTGAAGCTATCTTGGTATCCACCAAGAGTCACCTCATAAACATAAACTCAGGTATGTTAGAAAGGGCTAATTATAAATAACAAAGCACACTCCTATCATTCAGGAAATGCTAAGAGTTTTAGTTGCTTTGTGCCAGGAACTGAGGACAAAGACAAAATATTTAAAATATTTGTTCCTTACATACCAGTTGGGTGACTCTAGGTATATTCCAAAGTATTTATTTTTAAAACAAATCCAGGAAGACATCACCAGGAAGAGAAGTTTTAATTTCAGCATCACACGAGAGCCTAGAAAGTGCCTCTAGCCCAAGATTACCAGACCAAGAGATTAGGAGGTTGTCTGTAGAAGCCACCGTCTAGCTTTTGGGTGGAGTCCCTCTTGCCTATTTTCTCTCAGTATGCAGTTTGGAGCTTGTGAAAACCTGTTTAAGGGGAGCCTAAAAACTTGTCTGGGCAGCATATCCATTTGCTCAAACATGAACAATCAGCAGGTGTTCAAGCACTGTCCCTTGTGACACCTGCCAGGTGAGAATATCAAAGAGCTAACGAGGAGGGAGTGTCTTCATAAAATTTAGCCTTGTTGGGTGGAAAGAGTTTTAATTAAGAAGGACCTGGATCTCTTACCTACCATCTGGGTGACTCTGGGTACATGCCTTAACCTCCTTGAAACTTACCTTCCTTATTCTGACCCATGACTGATATTACTTTCCTTACAGAGTTATGAGAATTAAAATAGCATGTGGGAAAATATTTATTAGGGTGACTGGAACATGAGAAGTTATTATGCACATGAAATGTGAGTTTTCATGAGCTTCAGCCCAAGTTTGGCTGGACAATTATCTAATTTGTTATATTGAACTGAAATTAAAGACAGAATAAGAAAAGCCTTAGAGTAGAAACGGCCAGCCCACAATATCTTCCATATACTGCAAAGGTGTATACTGGAAGCCTAGTTTCAAGTTACTTATGAACTTTGTGCCTTGGGAAATTAATTTAATCTTTTCCAACTAAATGCGAGAATATGTGTAAAGTGCTTAGTGAAGGGCTTTTAAGTGCCTAATAAATGTTAACTCTTAGCACTGTTATCAATAATAATTAGTTGCTAATAACTATCATTACATATAATAACTTTAAACTTTGGTTCTCTTAACTGGAGAATGAAGATAATTTCTGTTAGTTTTCTCTTAATAATGAACACAAAGACACTTTGGAAACTACAGGGAACTCTCATTGCATAGCCCAGAAAAGAATGCATCATAACCGAGAGGTCTGTCCTATAGAGCAGAATAATTTAGGAATATTCGTGGGGGCTCAACTGACTGGCAATATAAGAACATTTCAAATATAATATTTTTAAAAAGATGATAAAATGGCTAGTTGGAGGGTAGGAGATGATCTATCCCAAAGTATGGAAACATAGAATTGCACACAGGAAAATATAATAGATGAACTCAGGACAAATAGGGAGGTTAAGGCTGGGGCACTGCTCAATGTGGGATTAATAGGGAATTGCCGCAGGTGCAAGAGGATAACAAAGATATTTCAAGTCTGGCATCTGGAGAGCAGTAACTCGAGCTTGGAGCAGAAGCGTTTGTCAGGACAGACATTCCATTTTGCAAAATCAGTTAAGAGCTTGCATTTCTGAGATTAATGCAAACATTTCATCAAAGCTATGCCAATTGTGGACAATTCCCAAAAAAAGCCATTCAGCACCTGTACATGCTGCTAATAATAGGGGAAAAAACCTAGTAATTACACACAAAAGCAAATTCTAACCAAGTATCACGGGACTTTTTCTGATGATGTAATCTTTATCAGGCGAGATAGAGAAATTGATAGGCTTAAAGTTTTATGTTCCAGCTCCCTTGTTATCCTAAAAGGCAATCCTAAAAAGAGCAGAACTATTAATACTAGGAATTCTTAGATCTCACTGCCAGTAGACGAGGGGGTGAAATTTCCTGACTATGTTGGGGAAATGAAGTCAAGTATTAGCAGCAGTAGTAAATGCTTAACATAGCACTTACACATATTAGCTCATTTAAACCTTATAGCAACACTGTCAGATGGGTACTATGACTATCCCCATTTAACGGATGACACATTGAGGAATAAAGGGGTGAAATAACTTACTCATACACTTGTAAGTGGCAGACCTAGTTTCTGAACCCGAAGTGTCTTGGTCCAGAGAATGTGCTTTTAACCAGGACACTCTACTACCTCTCAATTTTAGCAATTATAGCCAGTATAAAATATACCTGTGGCTTTGTGGGATGCAGTTGTGGGACTAAGGGGCAGTTTTCTGTTCTGTCTCTAGTTTTCTCAGAAGGAAAAAATTTGCCAGATTATACATTTATTAGAGGCGAGACTCTTGATTAAATTTATATTCTCCACGGTTTAATAATATTCTCTCATGGCACATAGCAGGGGCTCAGTAGCATGAGTTGAAGTAGACCAAGCAGTCTCTTTTTCTATTTGTTACAAAATTCTTTTTGTTACTGAGTGAGGAAGTTCTGTGGGAAGGAATAGCTCTACTGCAAACTCCCAAGGACAAGTTGCTGTTTACTTGTTAATCCTCTTGTGGTCAAATACTTTTCACCAAGTCCTGACTCCAAGCACAAGGCCAGATTCTAGTCTCTCCTGCCCAGGAGGCTGCTGGTCCCAGCCAAGGGGATCATTTGGTTACTAATGTCAGCTAGTCTTCCTGATGCATGGCTTGTGGTCATGTCTGTGAAGGCTGTGGGTCAGTGGGTCAAACTCAAGACTTGGTGGCTGACAGACCTAGACTTTAATCTTAGCAGTGGAACTTTCTGTGTGGCCTTGGTCAAGTCATTCCGTTCAGTTGCTCTAAGCTCAATCTCATATGCATAAAATGAGGAAAATATCTGAACACCTAGTATAGAGCTTGGCACAGGGTAGCTAGGTGTCCAAATTGTAGACTGATGTTCCCAATAAGGATGTGACTTCCTTGAGTTCTGGGATTATGTCCTACACTTCTTTGTCAAGAGTCATTCTCCACTCTCTCCATGCCTCGGCCTGTTCTTTCCTCATCCTCCTCAGCTCCTTCATTTGTTGTCCCTAGTTCCATCACTAAAACAAATATTTGCTCATTTATTGTTTATTGTGCTTAACCAATATTGGGGTAATTTTGATTCTGTCTTAGGAAATATTTGGCTATCGGACTCAAGGCTGTCGGCAAACCCTCTGCCTTGCTGGATCTATCTTCTCATTTGGAATCCTCCCCTTGGTGTTTTACTGGAGACCAGCTTGGCACGTATGGGCAAATTGTGTCCCATGTTCCTTGCAAGAAGCAGACGTCGTGCTGCTAAGGACAACAGTAAGTGTGTACCTGGTTTTGTAGATGGTGCCCCCTTTTCTTCCTAAAACTCATGGGTATGGGATGGCTGGGGGGAGATGTACACGAGGTAGGTAGTAGGCAGAAGCTCCAGTCTTAAGTTCCCAGCCTTGCATCTACCAATAGTTCATTAATTTGTATATGATGAAATTTGATTAAGAAAGACCTATTTCACAGGGTACTTCTTTTAACATCGTGAGTTTTGTGGCTGTTAGAGCAGGAAATAAACGTTAATAGCTAAAAATAATGAGTGAGGTAGCTAAGTCAGGTTATAGGCTACAGAATTCACACTGACCCTTCCCCCTAAATCCTGATGCATCCATGCCTATTATCCCCACTGGAGTGACTCTGGAGGAAAAGAAGGGGAGAGCTGGAGGGGAAGTAGGAAGCATCTCTCTGAGGAGGATGCCATCTTGCCCTGCTGATTTGAGAAAGCCACTGTTATTGATGGGAGTGTGTTGAGTTATGCTAGCATAGAAAAATGTAGCCATCCCTTGTCCCTGAGGTCATTGCTTCTCTGCTAATACAAGGCCCTGGCATTAGGTATTTCTCTGTTTTTGTTCCCATACCAATTCTCCACACACTCACAACAACTAGACAATGTGCATCACTCTCAAAGTACTGTCAGCTTCACAAGGGAGTGACCAATTCTAACTTGTTAATTGCTACACCCCTAGTTCCTGCATGTGGAAGCCATTCCATTAGTATGGGGTGGCTGAAAGCCTGACGCAGATTTTCCCAGTGAAGAGAGTGAAAGAACAGTCTCTTAGAGGACTCTCCTCTGACTGACTGAGTACTTATAACAGCGCGTGAGCCCAAACAACCCAGAATGACGACCAAATTCTTGATGAACCGATCCTCGTTGGAGTTTAGCTTCTTTTTATATATATCAATCTCTCTAGATACATTCTATTTAATGTGATGAGAGAGAATAGCAAAAAACCTTATAACTGGCACACACAAAATCTACATTTTAACCTGGAATCCAGCAGAACTGGGATGAAACGCCAATGAAATTGTGAATTGGATGAATATAGTGTTTGTTGATTGGCTTCATTAGGGCTAGCCCTGCCCCTAATTTCTCGGTCCTGGTCCATTCAAGAACTACCTGCTCTACGTACCAGTTTATCTGACTTGTGAGCCATGACACAGGCGATAGCTGTGGCATCTCCTCAGAAGTTCAAGCTCAACTATAATTTATTTATTTTTTATTATTTACTTTTTTTCTTTATTTTAAAGATGTGGAGTACAATTCAGGGTTAGGTATACAAATGTTCATTATGCAGGTTCAACTATAATTTAAGTAGAGATTCTTGGAGAAGAAACTTTAAGACTTTAAGATAGCAAGAGGCTATTGTTGAGGAAGAGTAAGTCATATTGATGGTGTTGAGCTGGACCAATACTTCGCCGATGATTCAGATCATATTTCATGAAGACTCATAGAATATGCATGAGAGAAGAGTACTTGGCTCCCACCAAGTAAGACTTTTCATGTGATGGGTGAGGAAATGGGGCCTGGAGAGTTGACACAAGTTCTCCTAGCTCACATGTGAGTGAGAGGCCTAACCAGGACTAAGTCCCAAGAATCCTAGCTCCTTGTCCAGGACTGTTCCCATTGAACAATACTTAGACCAGTGGTTCTCAAACTTCGACTGGCATCAGAATAATCTAGAGGGCCTATTAAAACAGATTGTTGGGCTCCACCTTCAGTTTCTAGTTCTTTAGATTTGGATTGAGACCCACGAATTTGCATTTTTAACAGATTTCCAAGTGGTGCTAATGCATCTGGTAAGGGGACCACACTTTGAGAAAAACTACTGTCAATAGTCATCACTCCCATGTGTGAGGACCCTTGTTTACTGAGTCCTTGAGAGAGAAATAGAGACCTGGAAATTTGTTTTATGGCTAAGAAAGTATATATAGTCTCAAGGGGAATAATCCCGATTTAGCAAAGTATTCTAAGGGCCCTCCCAGTGTCTTGCTGGGACAGAGGTAGAGAAAAGTTTGCTTTCTGAGACTCATAGTAGGGACATAAGTATGTACAGAAGATGCTGTCTTTGGGATTCTTTCATAGATCAACCCCTCCATGTGAACTTAAGGATCTATGATTTTCTTATTTTCTGGCATGAAGGGAATTTAAATCTATCCTGCAGGTACATCCGTCTGTCCCCAGCTGGTTCTCAGGGAGCAATGACTTTGCTGCAGCAGAAAAAGAACTTCAGAAACAGATAAGCTTTCTGCCTTTCTGAGGGCATCAGCAGACTCCTCAGATATGGGAATATCTGATTGGCTTCAGATATGAGAACATTCTGGTTTGCTCTCTGAGGGTTCTAGCAGAGTCAAGGCAGAGACAGGAATAAGAAGAAATGAACAAGGAAACGGGAAGGGAAGGGAGGAAAAGGAAAGAAACGGAGAGGGAAATAAGTGCAAGAGAAATGAAGAGGGAGAAAAGATAAAGTCTACAAAGGGTGAAAAATTTAAAAAGTGTCACCAAACAGGGAGATGGTATATTCTGGAATCTGGAATCAGAAGTCTTGACTTCTAGTCCTAGCACTTGAGTTTGTTAACTAACTTTTTAGGACCTTGATTTCTCTACTTGTGAAATGAGGCTAGTAAAGTATTTGCTCTTTCTTGGGCTGGTGTGAGAATAAAACATGCTTATGTATGTAAAAGTCATTTGCAAACTGTACAATGCATTATGGAAGACCATTTTGTGTGTGTGTGTGTGTGTGTGTGTGAGAGAGAGAGAGAGAGAGAGAATGTTATTTCTCAAGCCTTTCTAAGCTTTCTATATTAAAAAACCTTGCTACACACAAGATGCACCATGTCCAATGGCTTTGCTTATCTGGATGATGTGCCCTTTCCTTATTACTCAGGAGGTCTGGCATTCCCCTCCAACACAGCAGGTATGTGGGAAGGTTTCCTGTGACTGGGGATCACCAGCTCTCATCTACAAACAGCCAGGTGATCTCTCCTGGTTGCTTGTGGACAGATTTGCAACTAACTGGGCATATACTGGATAGACCCAGAAAAGCACCTGTGTCCCTGGGAGCTGCATTCTATCATCCTGCCTCTTTCTTTGCATCTCTGAAAGTCTATCAAGCCCCTCCAGAATTTCACTGCCCCTCCACAGCTAATCAGAGCTGTTGAAACCAGCTCAGTCTTGGCTTTTTCATCTTGATTTCAACTTTAATTTTTAATTACCTGCTCTTCTGTGTCATTTTAAATGGATCTGCTATGCCAGAGACTCTCCAAATAAATGAGGTTCTAATTTAGTCTTTATGTAATTAGACAAGAACTCGATTATTTCAAACATTCTTACTATCTGAGATTTATATAAAAATAAACTTTCAGCACCAATAGTTTAAAAGTCTGCTGCTAGGTTATTTGCATTAAAATGACACCTTAAAAAGGGTTTTATTTGAATTATATTACAATAGCTGGACTGTAACGACTTCCCATTAAAGAGGACTGGATGACTCCTACCTGGAAATGTGTTCTTCATGTTATTAAAAAATCAGCCTTGATATTATCATCATTCTCACACTGGTAAGATTACAGATCATTATCACAGATACTGATTAGGTAGTCATTTCTTAACATTAAAAAAAGACTACCATGTACTGGCTGAAAGTCTTCAGTACACAGCTTATTTTCAGTTCCTTTTCTCTTATTAAGTACCTCTAAGAGAGAGATTTTCCCAAAGGATAAGAGTAATTACATTTTTATTTTATAATTTTAAGAGTGGCATTTTATTCATTATTCATCAACTCCTGAATTTTAACCAATATCTGTAGCGATGCCACATTTCTATGCAAATAACATGATTTACATTATTGGTGTTTTGAATTCAGATGGTCCTGATGATTTTCGTAGTTTCTATATTTATTTTAATTACAAACACATTTTTTCAATCATTATCATTGTGGGTTACATGCTGTCAAAGACCCATGATGTGCGGCAAAGAACTTTGTGATGATTAATTATGAGACCTGGCTCAAGGCACTTTAGTTTGATGTTTTAAGGGGCAGGACTTTCCTTTCAGTTTCAATTAAAGATGTCAAGGCTAGGGGCTTTAGTTCAAAAACTTAGAAGCTCTGCAAATCAGCCGTGCAAATGGCATTCCAAAATCTGCTGGTCTGCCAGTATTCTCTCTCGCCAGTAGACAGCCTTTGTGTTTACTAGATCCCTAACCTCCTCTCCTTCCTTTCCCTTCTCTGAAATTTTGTTTCTCACAGGCCATGCTCCCCATGCCAGCAGCTTTTCTACTGGAACCAGACACTTGGTTTTGTCCATACTTTTACCCATGTAGTTTCTTCTGATATTCCCTCTCTCTTCCATTCATTCAGTCACTCATTTATTTATTCATTAAATTAGAATTTACTGAGCGCCAGCCATGTACTAGATATTGTTATAGGCACTGTGAATATGTTGTAAAAAAAAAAAAAGAAAGAAAGAAAATGTTTGTCCTTACAGTGTGACATTCTAGAGAGGAGTCAATTTTCTCTCATAAATGTAGAAAGCAAGTGTTCTAAGCTGGAGGCACCACACTTCTAGAGCTCAAGCTTTACTATAAGGCTCTGTAATAACCAAGACAGTGTGATACTGCTATAAAAATAGACACATAAACCAATGGAACAGGACAGAGAATCCTAAAATAAAACCATGGACCTTCAACAACTCATCTTTGACCAAGTTGACAAAAACAAACATTGGGGAAGGAAAACCCTATTTAGCAAAAAGTGTGGGAAAACTGGTTAGCCATAAGCAGAAGAATGAAATTGGACCCCTACCTATCACCATATACAAAAATTATCTCGAAATAGATGAGGGGCCTAAATGTAAAACCTCAAACTATAAGAATCTTAGAAGAAAACTTAGAGAACACCCTCCTGTACATCAGAGTAGGCAATGAACTCATGGCAAAGTCCACAAAAACAAATGCAGCCAAAGCTAAGATTGACAGGTGGGACCTTATCAAGCTAAAAAGTTTTTGTACTGCAAAAGAAACCATCAAGAGAGTAACGAGATAACCCACAGAATGGGAATAGAAATATTTGCAAACTATGTATCTGACAAAGGACTAAAATCCAGGATCTACAAGAAACTCAAATGAATTGACAGGAAAAACAAAAACAAAAACAAAAACAAATAACCTCATTAAAAAGTAGGCAAAGGATATGAACAGACACTTTTCAAAGGAAGACATCCAAGCAGCCAACAAACATGAAAAAAATGTTCACCTTCGCTAGTCATCAGAGAAATACAAATCAAAACTATAATGAGATACCACTTCACACTGGTCAGAATGGCTATCATTAAAAGTCAAAAAACCAAGAGGTGTTGGCAAGGCTGTGGAGAGAAGGGAATGCAGCCACACTGTTGGTGGGGATGTAAGATAGTTCAGCCTTTGTGGAAAGCAGTGTGACATTTTCTCAAAGAACTAAAAGCTGAGCTACCACATGATCTGATAATCTCACTTCTGGGAATATACTTAGAAGAACATAAATTTCTCTATGAAAAAGACACCCGCACACGTATGTTTATTGCAGCACTATGCACAATCGCAAAAATATGGAATCAATCCAGATGCCCATTGAAAGTGGACTGGACAAAGAAAATGTAGTACATATATATGATGGAATACTATTTAACTATAAAGAACAGAATCATGTCCTTTGCTGCAACATGGATGCAACTGGAGACCATCATTCCAAGTGAACTGTCACAGAAACAAAAAACTGAACACCACATGTTCTCAATCATAAGTGGGCCCTACACATTGGACGTGTGAGCACAACTGACATAGGGACAACTGACCCTGGACACTGCTAATGAGAGGAGGGAGGGAGAGGGAATATGGTGTACACAACCACCCATTGGGTACCATATTCACTACCAGAGGGTGAGATGGCTTGCTAGAATCCCAAACCTCACCTGCACACAATTTACTCATGTAGCAAATCCTCACATGTACCTCACAACTCTAAGATAAAGAAAGTAGTTGTTTTACCTCTACTTGTTTAAACCTTCTCATTACTCAGTCACATGTTACCTTCTCTATTAAGTCTTTTTTGATTTATTTTCTGCCCCAATTCTGGAGGGAATTAATTAGCTATCTTGCATTAGCTCTGTATTTTCATTTCTGACCTCTGTAGTGTTTTTTGCAATCTTCCTTGTATTAAAATGATATTCATTTTATAGTTTATAAAATGGTATGTTGATTATTTTATTTAATTCTCATAACAGCTCTGAAAAATGGGCATTTTCATCTCCATTTTATAAATGAAGATACTGAGAGAATCAAGTGACTTTACAAACTACAAACTAGTAAATATCAAAGCCAGAATTTCCTTCCTTCTCTCTCCTTTTTTCATAAATCTGATGATGAGCACAGGTTGTGTGTGTGATTAATAAAACCAAGGTTCTTGACCTCATGGAGTTCATCAGATCACCACACAAATGAATATAAAAATCCACTTGTTAAAAGTTCTACTTAGGAAAGATTCATGGTTATGGTAGGATTATATAATAGCAATTTAGCCAACCTGAGTAAGTCAGGAAAGACTTTCCTGAACTCCAAAGAATAAGTTAAAAGGTGATGGTGGCTGGTGAAGACAGGCGTATGAAGACTAGTCCATATAGAGGGACTCACATGGCAAAGAACTTGAGCCTAAGTCTTCTGACTCTCTAAGTCCTGAGTTGTTTTTCTCACTATGCTACATTCCTTTTTATAGCTTTTTATCATTTTAGATCATAAACTTTTTGAAGACAGTGATTGTAGCTTCTTTTCAACCCCTATAGCACCAAGCACATGACTACAGCAGGGCTCAATATTTATCTAATTTGAGTAAACAAGTTGAATTGAATTAAGTTTGTAATAAATAGTCTTATGGTTTCTACCAGAAATTTATTTCAAAGATACTAAAGCGAGATATCATGTTTGATAAAATAAGAGAATGCAGTATTATGTTTCTTTTAGGTATACATTTTCTCTTTTGAATTCTGTTTCCTCACCCCTCATTTCAACCTGTCTTTTTATTAGACATCTAGCCAGAAAATTCTGAGATTCTGTGAGCTGGCCTCTGAGACATGCCTCTATGTTAAGGCAAATAATCTTGAGGCTATTGTCCTTTATAACACAAGGCCACTTATAGTATAATTTAATAGTTTGCAAAATATTTACACACCTGTTGTTTCATTTGGTCATTACCAGTAGAGATTGTTTTTCCCTCCGCTTGCAAATGGAGGCATAGAGAAGTTAAACATGCTTAGGGTCTCCTTGTTGTAAGAAGTAGAAGCAAAACTTCTACTGAGAATTGAAGTAGAGTTGGAACCGAAGCTGTAGTTACTCTCCATCCAGTGACCACACTCTACAAAGGCAGCATTGTAAAGTGGTTTAAAAATAAATTCTAGATCTTGAGTGCCTGAGTTTTGATTTCTAGTGCTGCCCTTGACCTACCTTGGACAATGTATTTGTTTGCTAAGGGCCTTCATACATGGCTTAAAACAACAGAAATGTCTTGTTTCATGGTTCTGGAAGCCGCAAGTCCAAGATCGAGGTGCCAGCAGCTCTGGTTTCTGGTAAAGCCTTTTTTCCTGGCTTGTAGACAGCTGCCTTCTTATTGTGTCTTTATGTGGTCTTTCCCCTGTCCTCATGCAGTACTTGCTGGTGTCTCTTTTTCATCTCATAAGGACTTCAGTCCTATTGGATTAGTTGTACCACCCTTATGACCTCATTCAGCATTAATTACCTTCTTAAATGCCTTATTTCCAAATATATTGGAGGTTAGGGCCCTAACATATCATTTTGTTTTTGGAGGGGGAGCACAATTCAGTCCATAACAGGGAAGTTACTTAACATTTCTCTGTCTTCATATTTTCATCTGTTAAGTGGAGTCAATAATATAGTATCTACCTCCATGTGAGAAATAGGTGTGATGTATATAGAGTGCTGAGATGAAGACTGTGCTTGATATGTAAGCATTCCATGGGTATTAGTAAACTTTTTATAACACATGACATTTCCAGATATTTCAGACAATGAACCAGCTAATTCACTGCTCCCTCTTTCCTCAGAAAACAACTACAAAAACCCCCCAAAAGCCCAAACCCCTAATCTCTACAAAAACGTATACTGAGTTGTTCTGATTTTCTTTGTTTTTCTTTGTAGACAAACATAAACATTGTCTTTGCTTTGTCATATGATTTCATTGCTTCATCCCTGCTTTTTTTTTTTTTTTGGACATGTTATAGGAGTATAGTGTGAGATTTCTCAAAATCTTAGAACTTTCTCTATGTATTTTATAACTAAATACTATATTCTAGCCAATGTCAATGTTTTCCAGCTAAGCAACATTGGAAATATGAGGTCAGGGTGTCAAGAGTATCAGTGGGTCTGGCCAAGAGAGGGAAAGGGAAGGAAAAGAACGATGTATATATATAAATAATACTATTTTGACAAAGTTATGGGTCTGTAAAGTTAGTGCAGTGTTTAAGACTAGACTGAGAAATGTTATTATTACTTTATCCATAATTCTCTAAGTACTTCACCTTAGCTAGACTTTGACCTTTTAGCATTGCAATGCATCTATCTCCAAGTAAAAAGTACTTATTTTCTGATGTCTCTTTGGAACTTTGCAATGGGCTCTTTTTAAGGTAAACCCAGAAGTACAATTTTTTGTGTAATGAACTCCTATACAATAGAAGTCACAGCAATGACTCGAACTTGGAGTAATCATTATATATACTGCTTTTAAATTTCAAGGGGTGAGGAGCTTATCACAAAAGGTTGAAATAAGATAAGCAAGACAACTCACTTGATTCAAATATTAAAAGTTTATCTGGCATTTCCAGGTTCAGAAAGTGCAAGGTCATAGGAAATAAAAAATGCCCAGGTTTCTTCTTCTGTTTTTCAGTTCAGGTCAAAGACTGGTTCTCTGTGTGTGTTTCAAAAGTTGCATTCTTTTAAGAGCTCAAGGACCGATCTGCTTAATTCTTTTGATAAAGAGGAAGTAAAGGAGACTTGAGGTGTAAGAAGTCCAGACTTGCCAGGCAAACTGTTTGGATTATTTGCATTATAAACCAGTTATTTAAAATGGTGGTTTCTCTGGTGCATGAAGTATTTTACAGACCATTAACTCTTTTGAAGAGAGCTGGGAAACAGACTACAGTGAGAAAATGCCATTTCCAGGTAAAGATTTTGCTTTTCCAGAAACAATTGACAGAATCTCAGAGATTCTAAAGTTTCCTCAAAGGGAAAATAAGTTTCTATTTACAGAAAGATCTTAGGAAGAACATGCTGTGAAAAATGAGGCATAGAGCCATACCATTTGTTGCCTCCCTGCTGTGGGCCAGGCCTTGGACCAGGTACATTATGTATTATTTCATTTAATCCTTCAAACATCCATGAAATGTGGTATTATTATCCCCATTTGCCAGATAAAGAAAATCAGACTCAGAGAATTGTAAGACATTTTAGGTTGAGATTTGAGCTCAGGTCTCAAACCTGTGCTTTTTCCGTACTGGATAGCACCAAACTGAAAACAGAGAAGTTCACAATATTCTCCAAGGTGAACCCTACACATTGACATACTTTTCCTCCATTTTTAACTTTTTTTTCTTTAAAAAATCTGATGGTTTGACAGAGTCTTCAACAGGGTAGTAAAAAAAAGAAAGACGTTAGTGTTACATTCCTACTGTAAGAAAAATGGTCAACCAGGCCGGGTACAGTGGCTCACACCTGTAATCCCAGCACTTTGGGAGGCCAAGGTGGGAGGATTGCTTGAGCTCTGGAGTTCAAGACCAGCCAAGGCAACATAGCAAGACCTTGTCTCTACAAAAAAATAAAAAAAATTGTCTGGGTGTAGTGATGCACACTTCTAGTTCCAGTTTGAATACAGGAGTTTGAGATTGCTGACCTATGATCATGCCACTACATTCTAGCCTGGGTGACAGAGTGAGACTCTGACTCAAAAAAAAAAAAAAAAAGAAAAGAAAAGGAAAGAAAAATAGTCATCTAGCTGACTTTTGTTTTGCCTCTAGAATTCTTCTGTGTATTTCATAAAATTATGAGTTTTGGGGCTTTGGAGTAAAGAAAATAATAGGACATGAGCTTAAAAGCAAATATATCCAAGTACTTGTGATTTAGTAATGTTACAAGCTACAGAAAGCTGTAGGTGTGCAGTTGGTGCATTGGATTAACACTGGCCTTCCTTTGAGAACTTGGAAGCTGCAACGGTCCACTTTGCTTTCTCCATTTTAGGAATCACAGTGTGGAGGTCTGTTTGCTGTCACACAGGGCCAGAGAGTAACAGCTTGATTTTTGGGAATCAGATTCAGTGCTGCCAGAAGAGCAGAGACTGTGATAAATTTGATACTATTTGTTACACAGTGCAGAATGCAAGGCGATTTTCATATGTGAGCCAGGGACACCATGGGCAACTTGTTAAAATAAAGAGGAAAGAACCAGGATTTGGAGTGGGAAGATCTGAACTCAGGTCCCAGTTCTGTCCCTATTACTAATTCTAGACTGGCCTGAGCAATCCTTAGTTTTCCTGATGGTGAGTTTTCTCATCTACAAAATAGAGATAATGATAATACTGACTTTGGAGAATTGTAAACCTAAAATAAGATTTACATGTTTACTTAGCAGTTTTTTATAAACTGCTAAGTAAATATATAGTAGTTAATTTTGTTTTAATTCACTTAAGAGGATCAAGAGTAGCTGTCTTCTTGATAGCTAACTTTGTTGGGAATAATTGTGCTGGAGGTAATTATATATCCATTCCTTCCTAAATAATCTTAGTCCTGTGGAGTTGAAAGGGCCTTCATTTCCCTTGTGGTCTCTGGGAATTAGGGTTTCAGAATTTTTACCTGTTTGTTTATGTCAGATCAGCCACTGAGAATATTTCAGATAACTCTCCTTGTTCAAGGTGGAAAATAGTCAGCTGTAACGTTAATGATTTGTTTTGAGAATTTGCCTTTCTACTTCTGTATGCTTACATAAGTTTGTTTAAACATTTAAACTTGATTGTTATAGTTGGTATTGACAAATTTTTAAGTGTATGCAGCTTTGTCATTTCTAACCTGTGACTTTGTGCAAATTACTTAATCTCTCTAAGCTTCAATTTTCTCATATGTAAAATGAACATTAAAAAACCCAAATAATGCCCTGACTCGGTGGCTCAGCCTGTAATCCCGCGCTTTGGGAGACCGAAGCGAGTGGATTGCCTGAGCCCGCGGGTTTGAGATCCGCCCGGGCAACTTGGCGAGACCTCATCTCTACAATAAATCAAAAAATTAGCCGGGTGTGGTAGCGCGCGCCTGTAGTTCCAGCTACTTGGAAGGCTGAGGTAGAAGGATCGCCGGAGCCCAGCAGGTCGAGGCTGTGGTGGCCGGGAGCAGCCACTGCACTCCAGTCTGGCGACAGAGTGAGACTCCAACTCGGGGAAAAAAGAAAAAAAAAAAAAAAAAACTCAAATAAAATTATTTATATTTAAAAAAAAAAGGAGTAGTGGTTTTTCTAATTGTCCTCAATTGGTGGCCAGAGGTCTCTGACCTTGATGGTTCTTTTATAATTTGTGTTTTTATTTTCCTACAAACTGTGTATTTTCTTACTAATTTTTTTTACTGTTTGTTATTTGGCATCCCATTTAGGCTAGATATATAAATAGTAGTTCAATCAAATTGTATATTTTAGTAAAATGTAGAATAGAACAAAGAGTTAGAGGGGACTCTGGAAGTAGCAAGAAGGAGTGGGGTTGAGTTGCTCAAATAGTTACCAACAGTGTCTTTGTTTCTTCATTTACTAAATGAAAATTAACTGTAATACCTCACAGAGTTTTTGACATTATCTGAAATAATACATATGTATCATTATGTGCCTAAACACATTAAATGATAAATGACTGTTAACTATTATTATTATTATTATTATTACTATTATAAACTCAAACTTCTTCTTATAGCAAAACCTCCCTTTAATGAGGTTAAAAGTGAATTATGTCAAGTGTTTTTTTTTTTTGGAGTTGGAGTCTCGCTCTGTCCGGCGGTCCTTCCGCCTCAGCCTTCCAGGTAGCCAGAACTACAGGCGTGCGCTACCACACCCGGCTAATTTTTTTGATTTGTTGTAGAGATGAGGTCTCGCCAAGTTGCCCAGGTGGGTCTCAAACCTGCAGGCTCAGGAAATCCACTCACCTCAGCCTCCCAAAGCGCGGGATTACAGGCTGAGCCACCGAGCCCGGCTGTCAAGTGTTGTTCAACAGTGTTGGCTGTTGCTCTACCAGACCTACAACATATTCACTAGTTCAGTGACTGAGACATTGGAAATTTAGCCATTCTTATACTCTAGAGGTAATGCCAGGAACATTTGGCTTGATTTGATTTTGTCATCTTTTTTATGGGTTAACAGTCAATTTTGCTGTCTTTTTATTATAACATTTTCTTTATTTTAATAGCTTTAGGGATACAGATGGCTTTTGGTTATGTGGCTGCTTTGTATAGTGGTGAAGAAGTGTCTAGGCTTTAAATGCACCCAAAGGCAGACAGGTCATTATACAAAAAGACACCTGCACTCACATGTTTATAGTAACACAATTCACAATTGAAAAGATGTGGAATCAACCTAAATGCTTATCAACTGATAAATGGATAATGAATATTATATAATAATGCATAATATATATATATTATACACACACACACACACACCATGGACTACTACTTAGTCATAAGAAAGAAAAAATAATGTCTTTTATAGCAATTTGGAAGGAATTGGAGGCTATTATCCTAAGTGGAGTACACAGGAATGGAAAACCAAATTTCACTGGTTTTTAAAATTAATTCATTAACTTTCACATTTCTAGTAAGGTTGTTTCCCCTGCCCTTCACTCCCCTCATCCCCTCCCTTTGACTCCCATGCTTTTTAAATTTTGCTTTGCTCCTCCCCATCTGTGCTAGACCTGGCTGGAGCACAGACCTGCATCAGACACATGATGACTAATTTTAAAAACCAGTGAAATTTGGTTTTCCATTCCTGTGTACTCCACTTAGGATAATAGTCTCCAATTCCTTCCAAATTGCTGTAAAAGACATTATTTTTTCTTTTCTTTTCCATATCCATGTCCAAGCGTAGTGATCAGGTGGACAGGCAAAGGTTAGGATGTGGTAGGAATCTTGAGTACCCTGATGGTTTAGAGGAGAGATCACCCAGGGAAATTAGAGAAGTTCCCAGGATGTAAACTTTGAGCTGAACTGAGGGATGATAGGACCTAGCCATGCAGAGACTTAAGAGGAAGGGAGAAGATATGTATTACAGGTTAAGGAAGTGGCAGGATCAAAAGCATGGAGGTGGGCTTCTCTGGAGAAGACTCAACATAAGAGATTTGCTACACAAACTAGATCTTCTCCTCACTGTCTTTTGCAGAGTCAGCTAGAATACTCTTCATAACAAAAGAGGGTGTGGTGGTGGAGAGGATTCCCAGCTCTGACCTACATTCTCCAGGCATCAAATTTTTCCTTGATTTGACTTTCCTTGTCATCCTTCTTAGCTGTTGAGGTTTATTGGACATCCAAGAGGGTTTAAAGTTTAGCATTTGCCCATTCATATAATAACTACTGTTGTCGCATCAGTCTCTAAGGTACCACTGCGATATCTGTTCCTCAATTCAGTGTTATTCCTTCTGGTTCTATTCTGTGAAGAAGTCTTCAATGAATTTCAGTTAGGGTCATGCAATAAGGTACCTTCTTCAATCCCACCTGTACTAACACCTTGACAATTAACTTGCGCATAGTCCATGCATTCAGTCTTTTTCATCTGTTCATCAGACTCTTACTGAGCAGGTCTCAGTGCTCCATATGAATGATGAGATAAAGAACAACAAAACATGGTCCCTACCTTCAAGATAGTCTACAATAATTAAGAAAATACAAATAGCAATTTAGAGCACAAGAGAGGGACAGTTAACATTTTTTGGAGTTGGCAAAGTGGTAGATTTTTTGTTTTATTTTTCCTAGTGGAAGGGTGTTAATGAGGCTGTCCTGCAAAAGGTAGAAGTTGAGTTAAGCTTGGAAAGATGGGGATAATTTAATTGACTGGGTTTCCTCACCCTCCAAAATGCACAGATGCCGTTGGAATGCTTGTGTTTTTCCCCAGATGAGATTTTTCATCTAGCAGTGAGCTAGAAGGTCATGGGATAAACTAGCTCTTATCTGGGAATGTGCCTTGTGACTCTTGAGCTTTATTGTATATGTCAGTGCCTCATATTCACATCCAAATTCCTCAGTAAATGATGACAAGTCTTTTCCCCTCCAGGTTCTGTATCTATCATCTTTCAAAGACATAAAATTCTGTCTTGATTGGTCCCTAACGCCAAACACTTACAGAATTATATTAAAATGATGAATTTTAACCTGATGACTTCTATTTATTTATTTATCTATTTATTTTTATTATAAAGATGTGGGGTACAATTCAGGGTTAGGTATACAAACATTGATTATGCACGTATCCTTGTTGATGAGGTATGCCCCTCCTTCCTCTAGCAGTTTCCCTCAACTGCCAATCCCACCTTCCCTCCCCTGACAGTTTCCCATGACTGCCACATGCTTTCTTATAGTATTATAATTGTTCAAGGTCCGCTTATGAGTGAGAACATATGGTCCTCTGTTCTTTGTTTCTGGGATAGCTCACTGAATGTGATTGACTCCAAATCCATCAGTTGCTGCGAAGCCCATATATTTGCTGATTACTTCTCTTAAATTCATGAAGTTTGGTGTTTATTTCCTCAGGATGAATTCCAAATATACTCTTGGAAAAAGGTAATGTGGATCTACCTGTCAGCATTAAACAGCACATTTGGTCTCACTCCTGACCACCCTCTCATTACGGATGAGGAATATATCATAAATAGAGCCATAAGAAAGCAAGACCTAAAGGTAAGTAAACTTATGACTACTGCTGATGCCAGAGAAATTTAATCTTTTCCACCCTCAAATACGGGGTTAAATTTAAGTGCTCCACTATGCCAATCCTCAATTGACGGTGTAGAACATTACAAGGAACATGAACTTTGGAACCGAACATTCAGTTCAGATCTCAGCTTCATCCTTCTATTAGTGCACCCTTGGATCTTAACTCTGATGAGCTTGTTTTCTCATCTAAAGAATGATGATAATAATGTCTATCTCTAATATTAACTGATAACAATTTAATAAATTAAGAAACACCAAGATCAATATAGCTCCAGGTACACAGTAGATGCTCAATTCAACTAGCTCTTATTTTTTAGAGATAGAGTCTAATGATGTCACCCAGGTTGGA
The DNA here is from genome assembly GCA_963574415.1 of Tarsius wallacei. Lineage (NCBI taxonomy): Eukaryota > Metazoa > Chordata > Mammalia > Primates > Tarsiidae > Tarsius > Tarsius wallacei. The sequence continues at coordinate 22,204 of CAUYQG010053342.1, forward strand.
GTGTAGCTCACTACAACCCCAAACTCTTGGGGTCAAGCGATTTTCCTGCTTCAGCCTCCCTAATAGCTGAGACTACAACCTTGCATCTCTGGTCCCAGTGCTTACATATTACTTTTAATAGCATCATACCCGATGTTATAATCTGTGTAACAGGGCTAATCTTATAGTAAAGGTAATCACCCAGGAAGTTTGCTTATGTCTGCAAAAATGACCTTATTGTGAATTCTTGCCATTCAGATGTATTTGGATTACTCCCTCTTCACCATATTAAATTTGTACTGCTTGGATTGTGACTAGTTAACATTCATATTAAAGACATATTTTATAAGACAGAATGTTTTCTCTTACATTTATATATTTATTCAGCTGCTTAAATTAGTTTTATGAGCTAAAGGTCAATTTTTTTTTAGCAATTTCTCTATTGACAATTATTATCCACCAGCTGGACTGCAAAAATAAACAAAAATAAAAGAGATCAAGTACCTCCAAAGAATAGATAGTCTAATCTGTGAGGTAGCCATTTACCTGGAAAAGAAGGCTTTTCAAGTTATCCTTATGGCCTCAGAGTTCCACTGCCCTGAAATTCTAACATCTTCAATTGTATCAAATAAATAAGTAGACAGGCAAATGAAGAAATGGTCAAATAAGCAAACAGAAAGTGAGGAAGGGGCAGAGGTCTTGAAATGGAAAGTTTTGACACCCAGGCTTGATATCTTATTTACCAATTCATGGCATAGGGAGTTTGGTTAGTTACTGCCCCTCTGAGTCTTGAGTTTCCTAGTTATAAATAAGAGTAATAACACTTTCTCTGCCTGTTTCTCAGGGCTGTCATGAACCTACAATAAAAAAGATGGTTTTTTTTTTTGAATTGGAGTCTCACTCTGTCATCTAGGCTGGAGTGCAGTGGCACGCTCACAGCCACCGCAGCCTCCACTTGCTGGCCTTAGGCTATCCCTCTGCCTCAGCCTTCCAAGTAGCTGGAACTACAGGTGCGTGCTACCACGCCCGGATTATTTTTTTGAGCTACATTGGAAACGAGGTCTCACCAAGTTGCCCAGGCTGGTCTTGAACCCGCAAGCTCAGGCACTCCTCTCACCTTGGCCTCCCAGAGTGCTGGGATTACAGACTGAGCCACCGCACCCTGCCAAAAAGACAGATATTAAGGTGATTTGTGAACTGCAACAGCCTCTATTTATAATATGGGCTGAGATTTTCATTAAAGTCAGAGGAGCTATCGTGGGCTCAACCATGATGGTACTGACAGCATTAACAAGAGCAGCAATATAGCCATTTAGGGCCATTTAAGGGGAGTTTGAAGACTGCAGCAAAGAACAATATCAGGTTTACACATGTAGACTAAGAGAAGACTCTAAGGACCATCTTGTAGAATTGCTCATAAAGCTGAAACCCAGTGCTTAACTTGTTGAACAGGATGCTCTTACAACATGTTCCAATGAGAAATGAAGAGCAGAAAGCCTAAGGAGAGGAAATCTCCCTGATTCCTGAACAGAAACATGAAACTTACCCTACAGCAGATACTCAGTTTCCTAATTACTGTTTCCTGGTCTGAAGTTCCAGGAAACAGACACATAAACCTCACCTCTTGCAAATATCACACTTAACATCTCCTTACCAGCTTCTAGAGTCTCTGAGAGTGATGAAGGAAGCAGATAAACTCCAGGCAGATATGTCTCCTGCTTGGGGCATCTCAAAGATGCTTAAAAAGTCTATGATTAAGCCATCTCTCTTACTCTGTGAGAAATGGTCTCAGAAATTGTCAGAAGATAATGGAATTTTCTATTTTTTGGCCTGAGGTAAGATTTATTAGTAACCTCTTTATTCCTCATTATTGCTGCCTACATCTACAGATGTTTTGTGTCTATTATGCTTCCAATCTCAGTTTTGGATTCACAGCCTCATGATAGAGGTTTTCTAATAGAGCAGGGGCCTCACATTATGCCACGATTTGTCCTTTAAAATTTTTTGGTTCTCATTTATATGCAGGAGCTAAATGACCACAAGGATGACCCAGGGGACACTGAAAGAAGGGTGGCAGTAAGGGGGGAGGGGAGGGATCAGAAGTTACCTGTTGAGTATAGTGTTCTCTGTCTGGGAAATGGGTCATCTAAAGCCCAATCCCCACGACATGCCATATGTTCTTATAACAAACATGCACTTTACCCCTGAATAAAAAAAACTTCTAACACAGATTTTTGAATTTATGAAATTAATAAGTAGGTAACCCTCACTTTATACAACTTGAATTCCTGAAGTTAAAGAGATGTTCAGAATTTTCATTCGAGTCTAGATGAATATTATATTCTTTGAGAGACTGAACTTTGGGGCTAGATGGGCTGAGTTCAAATTTCAGCCTTGTAAGCTACTTAATCAAAATGAAGTTCAGGTGCAAGTGAAGGTGAAGATAATGTCTGCCCTACTACAGGATGATGAAAAAGACTAAGCATAACGTATAAAATATCCTAAAATGCTTAATAAATAGTAGGTATGATTATAATCTTGTTCTATTTGCAAAATTGTGGGGAATACTGAAGAGAAAAGTAAGTTCTGAGGCAAGAAGCCCAAAATGGGCTATGATGGCTAACATGCCCTAAGAATATCCTTCTCTCTCTTTATTTGAAGATTGTAAAGGAAGTATCATTCTCACTGGCAATTCATTCCAATTTTATACTGAAAATCAATTTGAAATAGGATATATTTTTAATATGCTATTTTTGCAACCAAACTTATTGGAATAAATCCATTCTGTAAAATAACAAGTATAGCATTTTACACTCTTACTTGGTAGTTATTAAATATGTAAGCATACATGTATACACACATGCACCTATTGTAGGGAGTTAAGATTCATTTGAGGTAAGTTAGATCTTGGAGCTTAAGGATTTAAACTGTATTTCTAGTTGATGTGGTTTTACCATTTATTCATTTATTTAATAAAAATGTATTGAGCACTTATTGTGTACCAGGCATATGCTCTTTCCAGTTTTAGAATTTATCTATTGATAATACTGACTGCAATATTCATAGACATAGAATACACATATATTGAACTGAAGTGGAGTTTAAACATAATCTGGCCAATTGCTTCAATTTATTCCTAGGGAAATAAACTGAGAAAGAAAGCTTTAGTTGAAGTTCTCAAAAACACAAGTAGCAAAGTCTCTTATAAAGGGAAGTTTTAACACTGCTCCTTAACTTTAGCTGCACATTAGAATTACTTAGGGAGAACTAAAAATACTTATGCCAAGGAGCACTGCAAACAAATTAAATCAGAATCTCTTGGGGATGGGACCCAGACAGCAGTATTTTTAAAGTTCCCAGATGATTCCATTGGGTAACCTGAGAGTAAAACCAGTACTCCAAAGCAATATGGCAGTCTCACAGTTTCTCTTTGTGCTTAGTTAGGTTGTCAGTTCATGGAAATTCAGATTCACATATAGTTTCTTAGAGAAATTAGAATCAAGAAGGCTTAATTGCTATAAGCACTAACCCTTCCCTTTTCCCCCACTGCCAACACCCTTAATTTTCACTTCCTGGAGGACTTTTTTTTTTTTTTTGCGGGGTAGTATCCTTTTCTCTCTCCTTTAGTATTTGCCACCAGCCTAATCTTTTTGTGTCTATACTTTCTTTTTTTTCTCTTCTTGCTTGTTTAAAGTGTCTACTAGAAATTGTTTATTTTATCTTTAATTGACACATAGTAATTGTACATATTTATGGGGTACAGTGTGTTTCAATACATTTATACATTGTATAAAACTAAACTGGTGTATTTAGCATATCCATCAACTCATACATTTATCATTTCTTGTGTGAGAGCATTGAAAATCTTCTATTTTGAAAGACACCATGCAATATGATTTACCATTGTCTCCCTACTGTGCAAGGACACCAGAACTTATTCCTCTTATCTAACTGTGACTTTGTACCGTTGACTGACTTCCTTCCAACCCCTTCTCTCCTCTACCTTTCCCACCCTTTATCTTTCCACCCTGGTAACCACTATTCTACTCTGTACTACTATGAGATCAATCTTTATTTCATTTCTTTTGAATATACACCTAGCAGTGGGATTGCTGGACCATATAGTAGTTTAACTTTTAATTTGTCAAGGAACATTCATACTATTTTCCATAATCATTTTACTAATGTATATTCCCACCAACAGTGTATAAGCATTCCCATTTCTCCACATTCTTGCCAGCATTTGTGATTATTATTATTATTATTATGTCTTTTTGATAATAGCCATTCTAACTAGAGTAAGGTGATATCTCACTGTGGTTTTAATTTGCATTTCTAACTCAAGTGAGGTGATATCTCACTGTGGTTTTAATGTGCATTTCCTGTTGATTAGTGATGTTGAACATTTTTTATATACCTGTTGATTATTTATGTCTTCTTTTGAGAAATGTCTGTTCAGGTTTTTTGCCCACTTTTGAATCAGTTAGTTGTTTCTTTGCTATTTGGTAGAGTTCTTTATCATATTCTGGATATTAACCCCTTGTCAGACACATAGTTTTCTCAAATAATTTCTTCTGTTCTGTAGATTGCATTTTCACTTTGTTGATTTTTTTTTCCTTTGCTGTGCAGAAACTTTTCAGTTTGATGTAATTAGAGTTGTCTATATTTGCTTTTGTTGCCTATGCTTTTGAGGTCTTATCCAAAAGAATCCTTACCCCAGACCAATGTCATGAGCATTTCTTTTATTTTTTTAGTAGTTTTTATCATTTTCCATCTTATGTTTAACTCTTTAATCCATTTGAATTGATTTTTGTATATGATGATAGATGGAGATCTAGTTTCAAGACTGTCCTTTCTCTAGTGTGTGTTTTTACCACCTTTGTGTAAAACCAGTTAACTGTATATGTGTGAATTTATTTCTGTGTTCTCTATTCTGTTCCTTCTATATGCCTATTTTTCTGCCAGTACCATGCAGTTTTAGTTGCTATAGGTTTGCAGTATATTTTGAAGTCAGGAAGTATGATTCCTCCAGCTTTGTTCTTTTTGCTTTGGCTATTTGAGGTCTTTGGTGGTTACATACAAATTTCAGGATTGTTTTGTCTATTTCTGAGAAGAATCTTGTTAGCATTTTGATGGAGATTGCATTGACTCTGTAGATCACTTTGAGTAGTATGTACAATTTAACAATATGAATTTTTCCAGTCTACGAGCATGGAATATCTTTTTATTTATTTTATATTCTTCAACTTCTTTAATCAGTGTTTTATGGTTTTCAGTGTGGAGATCTTTTATCACTTTGGTTAAATTTGTTTCTCAGTATTTTTTTTTTCTTGTAGCTATTGTAAATAGAATAGTTTAGTTGATTTCTTTCTGGAAGTTTGTTATGAATGTATAGAAATGCTACTGTGGCAGTTTCTAGTTCTTTCAGAAACCATCACACTGTCTTCCAAAGAGGTTGCACTAGTTTGCATATTCACCAGCAGTGTAGAAGGGTTCCTTTTTCTCCGCATCCTCGCCAGAATCAGTTGTTGTTTGTTTTATTAATGATGGCCATTCTTACTGAAGTTAGGTGGTCTCTCAATGTGGTTTTGATTTGCATTTCTCTGATGATGAATGAGGCTGAACACTTTTTCATGTGTCTGTTGGCTGCCCATATGTTTTCTTTTGAAAAGTGTCTATTCATGTCTTTTGCCCATGGGAATATACCCGGAGGAACTCAAATCATTCTACAAAAAAAGATACCTCCACACATATGTTTGTTGCAGCTCTATTCACAATAGCAAAAATATGGAATCAACCATGTTGCCCATCGAGGCTGGACTGGATAAACAAAATGTGGTACATATATACAATGGAATATTATGCAGCCATAAAGAAAGACAAACCTATGGACTTTGCAGCAACTTGGATGGATTTAGAGTCGATCATACTCAGTGATCTATTACAGAAACAAAGAACAGAGTACCATACATTCTCAGTCATAAGCAGACCTTGAACAATTATAATACCATAAGAAAACAATTGGAAGTAGTGGGAAACTGTCAGGGGAGGGGGAGTGGGATTGGCAGTTGAGGGAAACTGCTAGGGCAGGTAGGGGCATACCTCATCAAAAAAGGTAAATGCATAATCAATATTTGTATACCTAACCCTGAATTGTACCCCAAATCTTTATAATAAAATAAAAAGAAATGGTACTGACTTTTATATGTTGATTTTGCATTCTGCAGCTTTAGTGAATTTGTTTATTAGTTCTAACAGTTTTTTTTAAGTGGAGTTTTTAGGATGTTCCCTATATAAGATTATATCATCCACAAACAGAGACAATTTAACTTTTTTCCTTTCCAACAGATGCCTTTTATTTTTTACTCTTGCCTAATTGCTGTGCCTAAGACTTCTAGTACTATGTTGAATAAAAGTGGTACAAATGAGCATTTTTGTCTTGTTCCAGATTTTGGAGGGAACGTTTTCAACGTTTTCCCATTCCATATAATATTAGCTGTCAGTTTGCTATATGTATGGCCTTTATTGTACCAAGCTGCATTCTTTCTATATATATTTTTGAGTTTTATTATAAAGGACTGTTGAGTTATGTCAAATGCTTTTCTGCATCAATTGAAATGATCACATGGTTTTTGTCCTTCATTCTGTTAACATGAGATAGTAGGTTTATTGGTTTGTGTGTGTTGAACCATCCCTGTATTCTTGGGGTGACTCATACTTGGTCATGGTGAGTGATCTTTTCAATTTACTGTTAAATTCAGTTTGTTAGTATTTTGTTGAGGATTTTTGAATTTAATTTTGTCAGAGATATTGGCCTGTAGTTTTCTTTTTATGTTGTGTCTTTGGCTTTGATATCAGGATGATGCTGGTCTTACAGAATGAGTTTGGAAATATTCTCTCCTCTTCAATTTTTTGGAATAGTTTGAGTAGAATTGGTATTCTTTGAGTGTTTGGCTCAATTCAGCAGTGAAGTCGTAAGATCCTAGGCTTTTCTTTCCCCTCCCCCCCATGAGTTGAATGGGAAATAATAGACTTTTCTTTAAAAAAATTTTTTTATTTAAAAGATGTGGGGTAAAATTCAGAATTAAGCATACCTGCATACGCATGCTTCTTGCAGCACTATCCACAATCAATCCTAGGCTTTTCTTTGATGGGAGACTTTTTATTACTGTTTGAAATTTCGTTTTTCATTTGGTCTGTTCATATTTTCTATTTCTTCATGATTCCATCTTAATAGATTGCATATGTCTGGGAATTTATCTATTTCTTCTAAATTATCCAAGTGTTGGTCTTTAATAGCTTATAATAGTCTCTTATTATCTTTTGTATTTCTGTGCTGTCAATTGTAATGTCTTCTTTTTCATTTCTGATTTTGAGTCTTCTTTTTTCTTTAGTCTGACTAAAGGTTGCCATTTTTTCGAAAAAGTCAATTTTTTGTTATGTTGATCTTCTGGGTTTTTTTAGTCTCTATTTTATTTTCCTCTAATGTGACCTTTATTATTTCCTTTCCCCTTTAATTTTTGATTTAATTTGTTGTTGTGTTTCCTTGAAGTGTAATGTTTATTTGAAATCTTTCTTCTTTTAATGTAGGCACTTATTGTTATAAACTTTCCTCTTAGAATTGCTTTTACTGTATTCCATAGGTTTTGGTATGCTATGTTTCTATTTTCATTTGTCTTAAAAATGTTTCAAGTTTTTCTCTCCCTCTCTCCCTCCATCCCTCCCTTCCCTTTTCCTTAGTTTTTGAGACAGGATATCACTCTGTCACCCAGGCTGGAGTGCAGTGGCATCATCATAGTTCACTGCAACCTTGATCTCCTGGGCTCAAGCAATCCTCCCCTCAGCCCCCATGTAGCTAGGACTATGGGTGGTGCACCACTGTGCCCATCAAGTTTTTAAAATTTTGTGTGGAGATGGAGTCTTACTATGTTGCCCAGGCTGGTCTTGAATTTCTGGTCTCACATGATCTTCCCATCTTGACCTCCCAAAGTATTGAGATTGCAGGCATGAGCCACATTTCTGGCCAATTTCCCTTTTAATTTCTTCCTTGATCCATTGAATGTTCAGGAGCATTATGTTTAATTTCCATGAATCTGAAAAATTTTAAATGTTTCTCTTGTTATTGATTCATAGTTTTATGCCACTGTAGTCAGGAGAGATACTTGATATTTTTTCAATTTTTAACATTTATTAAGACTTGCTTGTGACCTAATGTATGATCTATTCTGGAGAATGTTCCATGTACAGTTGAGAAGAAAGTATAATCTGTAGCTGTTGGATGGAATATTCTGTAAATATCTGTTATGTCCATTTGGTTCAGAGTGCAGTTTTAATCCAATGTTTCTTTGTCAATTTTCTGCCTGGATGATTTGTTCTTTGCTGTAAGTTTGTTGTTGTAGTGTCCTCCTATTATTGTGGTCCAGTCAATTTCTCCCTTTAGATCTATTATATTTGCTTTATGTATTTAAGCACTGCGTTCTTGGGTGCATATATATTAATGATTGTCATTCTTTTTCTGAATTGACCTCTTTATCATTATACAGTGAACTTCTTTATCTTTTTTAACAGTTTTTAATTTAAATCCTATTTTTTCTGATACAAGTATAGCTGTTTCTACTTTCTTTTGATTCCCTTTTCTATGGAATATCTTTTTCCATTGCTTCAATTTCAGTCCATATGTGTTCTTACTGGTGTGTCTTGCAGGCATATATTTGAGTTTTGTTGCTGTTGTTTTAAAATCCGTTCAGTCTCTCTAGATCTTTTAACTGGATAATTTAATCCATTCACACTTAAGATGATTATTAGTAGGTAAGATCTTATTACTCATATTATGTTCATTGTTTTCTAGTTGTTTTGTAGATCTTTTTTCTTTCTCTCTTATTAACTTCCTTTATAGTTATTTCCTCTAGCAATATGTCTTAATTCTTTGCTTTTTATTTTTAGTATTAGTGTTTCTCCATAGGTTACTCCACATTTATTGCCTATGAGATAAAGTCCCAAATACCTCATCCTAGCATTTAAGCATGCTCATTTTAGTATATCTTTGTTTCATTCTCCATTCTACTAGTCAAATAGACCCACTCACTTGCCTCCTCCCCTTGAACAAACTTTTCCAAATCTCTTTGAAATGTCCTCTTTCTTTTTCATCTGAACAACATTTTTCCAGTTCTGCAACACTGCAACATTATCTCCTCTATGATGCCTTCTGTCATTTCTCTCTATATATTTTTAATAGCATTTTAAAACTGTATTTTCTGTTACATTTTTATTTCTTACTGTACTTTATCGTATATATATATATCTTAGGTGATCAAGTAGTAGAATACAGACACTCAATTTTATTCATATATTCATCTATACAGAAGGCCCATGATACATGTTGATTGGATGATGACTTCTAATAAAGGATGCCATTTGTAGAGTAAGAAAAAATAGGATGTTAGAAAAGAATAAAATCTTAATTATATTAAAGTTTTTCTTTGCTTCTTGAATGAATTTTTCCTTCTTAGTATTTTTCTTTTGCAGGTGAGATGCATAAAAGTACAGAAAATAAGATATGTTTGGAACAATTTAGAAGGGCGATTTCAGAAAATTGGGTAAGTTGTCTTAGTGAGTGTATCCAAGAAAGAGAAATAGTATCTTGAAAATAGTATTGCTAACTATGTCCTTATTATTATTATTTTAGCTCTTTGGAAGACTGGCTGAGTTCCGCCAAGATACATCAAAAATTTGGATCAGGCCTAACAGGAGAAGAACAAGAGATTAGGTACCTTGCATATTGTTGCCTATACTAACTTAAAAGGACTGTTATCAGCCAAATGGAGAGACAAGTAAATAATTATCTTACTTGCCATGCTGTTAATGATCTACTTAGTGTTATGAGCTTAAATACTTTTACATACTTATATCACTTCATCTTCAGAGCACCCTTATGGAGGACATCATTACTATTCCAATATAATAGATGAGGAATATGAGGCCCAGGGAAGTTTGATGGCCTGAACAAGACCACACAGATGGGAAGTGATGGACTATGTGATACAACTGAGTCTAACACTTATGACTATAGATTTATACTTGTTCTACTCTATACAATGTTTCTCAAGGTTATTATAATAATAAAATTGAGCCAGTTTTGATTGTAGTCAAGAAATATATATATATTATATCATGATGACACAGTTAAATAACAATTGTGGAACATCAGAAGAATATCATGCAAGATGTGTAACTCCACAATTCAGATCAGTTATTGGGCAGAGGAGCAAAGTTTGAGGAGGGCACTGGAATGTTGGGTCTGTGTGACTTTGAACAAATATATTATCTTCTCTGGGCTTTGGTTTTCCAAACATAAAAAGGGAGAGAATGACTCTATAAAGGCTTTGCTGGTGCTAAGTTTTTATGGTTTGTATACTTTCCCCCACCAAATTTCTAGTACTTTGAAGAAACCCAGAGTCTTGCAGAATCAGTATCACCTGAGCACTTGTTAGAAATGCAGACCACACCTCATTCCTATTTAATCAGAATCCTCATTTTAACAAGATCGCCAAGTTAACTGTATGAAAATTGAAGTCTGAGAAGCACTTCTCTAATACATTTGGCCAAGCTATTTAATTTGTGTAGCTATGTGGAAGGCACAGAGAAAGTGGTTAGCGTCCTCTATAACAAAATAACTCTGACGTGTCATTCCTCTGCATAATTGAGGAAATACATCTCTTGGTCCTCAATTAGAAGACTGAATAATTATGTGTGTAGAGCTATTTTTGAGATACCAGGTCCTTTCCACACATACTAAAATAAATTCTGCAGCTTCCCAGAACTTCTGAATAGGGATAGGAAAGTAGGAACAGCACTTCCTTATCAATAAAACTATTCTTTCTTAATGACTTCACTGCCCCATATTCATGGAACCAGAACTGGGGAGAGACAGAGTTGAGAACATGACAATCCTGAAACTACTTGAATTAAATAATGAATAATATTAAATACCCAAATTACTCTTTAGGGAAATATTTAGACCTTGGGGAAAGTCTAGTTCTGGAAGCAATATGACCAGGTTTAATGTTTCTTGCACCTGGAACCCTCTCCCTCCCATTATTTTAAGAAAGATGGGAATGTTATATAATAAGAGAAACTTACGTTGACCCCACAGGTGAGAAAGTGAACATGGAACAGACCTTTTGCTGAATGGGTGAGAAATGAGTTTCATTTTTATTATTAGTGACCAAGTGATCTGTGATCTTTCCCTATAGGAGATTAATATGTGGGCCTAATACTATCGATGTTGAGATCACACCAATTTGGAAACTTCTCATCAAGGAGGTAATTTCTCCAGTGTTTTCTCTTGGTGTTGAATAGAAAATAAAGAAGGTTGGTTGTAGTTGAACAATTAGGAGTGTTACTTGCTAATAAGTAAATGTAATTTGGGAGTTATTCTTTTATGTATTTATTTTTGATATTTTAAGTATTACTCTGTTGCCTACGTTGGAGTGCAGTGGAACACTCAATGGTTACACAGTGTTGACTTGCTGGGCTCAGACAATCCCCCGACCTCAGCCTTCCAAGTAACTGGAACTATTTGGTGTGTGCCACCACGCCTGGTTAATTTTTTTTATTTACGGTAGAGATAGGTCGTACCAAGTTGTTCAGGCTGGTCTCAAGCCCCTGGGCTCAGTCAGTCCTCTCACTTCCTTCTCCTAAAGTGCTGGGTTTACAGGTGTGAGCCAGCTGGGAAATATTTTAAAAGCATGCCAAGCATACCTTTTTGATATGATTACTTTTTTTCTTCAAGTCCTTCTTTTGTGCATTGCTTGATGCAATATAGGGTGTGACAGTCATATGTCTATTTATTATTTACTGACTGGATAAATACAATGTTTCTTTTCTTTCTTTTTTTAAGACTATGCTACTTAACCTCTTCCAATAATACATTCAAACAATCTTTTTGTTAAGTGACAGATATCATTTCCCCAGCATCCAAAATCGTAGAAAGAAAAAAGAATATCAACTCAGACTTATTAGTTCTACTGATTTTAAGGTATATGTGAGAGGGAAAGAAGGACTTTATTACCACTCATTAAGTTGAATTTTTCTTATTGAATTTTATTATTTTAATATCACTGTAATTTTTCATTTTACAGTGATTACTATCAAACCCTAATCCTATAGCTGTACTTTGGCCTCCCCATGTTCCACCTCCACTATTTCTTGCCTTAAAAAAAGCCTACTAAACTCAATGAACTTTCTCAACATTTCCAGCAAAATTTCAAGCATGAAAAATCCAAAACAAGCTGATAGGGAAAGTTTCTGTGTGTCTCCTCTCTAACCAGAAGAAAAGAATTACCATTCTTGTTTTAGACAGATGAAAACCAACTAGAGGAAATTTGGGTAAGGGCACAAAACATATTTTTAAACAAAGCAGGATTACAACTGTTGAAGTTAACATCTACTCTGTTCCTTAGTATTCTGGATGCTTGATTACAGCTTACCACTTTCAGGGCCACTCTCTACTTATGAGAAAAATGTAGTATTTAACTCGCTGATTATTCTAAAGTTCTTTAGTGGCTTCAAATATGGCAGCTATTGTGTCATAGAGAAGAACAATAGACTAGAAAATATTTTAAGTCTGTAAATCTGAACTAATACTTCGCCTTTCTGAAGGCCAGAACGTGTAAACAGGAGATGAAAATAGCTACTCCTAGTACAACTATTGTGATGGGCAACGTGACGATATATGAAACACTGCTTTGTAAATTGTAAAGTGCAGCATGCTTAAGAGTAAGTGCTCTAAGGCCATATTGCCTGGGTTTAAATCTTGGCTCAGTGACAGTCATAGTTGTGTGACTTTTGACAAGTTTCTCGACATCCAAAGCTCAGTTTCTTTACCTTTACAATGGAGAGAAATGATAGCTTCTGGTTAATAGGGAAATTATGGAAATCAAATGAACAAATTTAAGTAAAGTTGCTTAGTGCAGTGTCGGGCATATGACAATTGCTGAATAAACATATTAATAAGAACAATAATATTGAGTGGGATGATTTATGTCATAGAAATGATTGTAAAAACAAACAAGTCAATGAGTAGCTAAATCTGAAGGCTAAATATCTCCCTTGTCTTCCTGTTTTTATGTCTGCCAACAGGTTCTAAATCCATTTTACATATTTCAACTCTTCAGTGTCTCTTTGTGGTTTAGTGAAGATTATAAAGAATATGCTTTTGCCATCATAATCATGTCCATCATTTCTATAGCTTTGACAGTGTATGATCTCAGAGAGGTGAGTATTTCCACTAATCCTCTGGTCTCAGTGAGGGAGCAGTAGTGACTTCATTGAAATTTTGTTAGAAAGGAGAATCAGGAAATAGTCATTGCCTACTTCTTTTTCAAAGAAACCAAGTTTGTAACTACCTAGCACAACAGCTAGTACTCAGCAAGTCAGTCTTTTTCTTCCTCGCACGTCCCAATCTCTAACCTTTCAAGTTATTTTCCCCCTCTCTTTAGCTTACTTAGGACTGATTAGCTAGAACAATATGCAAATGTCTATGAATTGTGAATAAGTGAAAAAAATTATGCAGAGAATACTGATGGGAGTTGAAGATGGTGGGGGAGAGATGAAAGGTAGAGGGACTGTCTGTTTAACATGAACTCCTTTGTTCTTTGTGTTTCGTTGGTACTCATTGTGAAGGCCCCAATTAAGCTTTTGACTTCCTTTATGCCTTCACCAGAGGATCTAGGGGCTGTTTTAAAAAAATCATGTAGAACATATTGGTTGACTGTACTATAAATCCATGAATGCCAGCCTTATCTGGGCAAGCTGTCTATACATCTCTGATCAAGACGCTCTCCTATTCCCTGAAATTAAGGTTTCAAACTGTCTCTCTTCTGGTCTCTGAGATACCCATTATTCCCATAGTACACTTTTCTTCTAATTCAGCAGATAATCTGTTCACATAGTTCACAAATCTATAAGAGAGGAATTTGGCCAAATCCCCACTCTTGAACTGCCAAATGATGCATCTCTCCAGGCCCCTCCTTCCCTGACTTCTAATTTCAGGGAAGGAAGGGCCCTGTGCCCATGCTTGAGATGCCACCAACCTCTCCCACCTTCTTGTAGTGCTTGAGTAGTTCCTGAATGACTCCTTCTTTCTCCCAAGAACCTTCCCATTAGCATTCAACATTCTCAAGCTTGTCCCAACTTAACAACAAAACTCAAACAAAACAATTTCTTTTCTGGACCATGCTTTTACCTTCAGCTACTATGATATCTCTCTTCTCCCATTTATAGCAAAATTTACTAGACCCTTTATGTTCTCTCTCATTATTTACTCACCTCCCTCTCACTTTCATTCATCTTGACCTGGATTCCTCTCTCATGACTTCATTTAAACAACTCTTGTTAAAGTTGCTACTATAATCCTAAATTTTATAGAATGTTTTAAAATTAAGAAACTTATTTTTACTCAGGTGTTTTTTCTTAATAGAAGGGGCAATATGTGGACATAAAAATAAAATTCAAATAAAACAAAACAGCATGAATACAGATTAAGAATTCCTCCCATTTGGGGAACTTCTCAATGTCCAGGTCTCTTTTCAAGAGGTATCTTCTGGGATCAGATATTCTGTATAATTTTAGCAATTTTAAATGCATATTCCATCTCTAAAATTTGTTTTATAGAATGAAAATATACTATGTACACTGCTATGCACTTGATTTTTTACTTTAATATCCTGAATATCTTTTCACATCTACACAAACATATTTTTTCTAGATGTAACATAATTTTTAACCAGTCCAATATTGATAGATATTTAGGTTGTTTCTGGTATTTTACTACTAAAACAATGTTGTAATGAGCATCCTTGCACATACATCTTTTCACACATGTACATATATGTATACCACACATTGCATATATAAATCACAAGTATATATAATTTATACTGCATATAAATATGTATATAGCAAGTATATATGCTTATATATGTCTGTATTGATGTAGATATATACAATTTTTGTAATTGGAATTACCTGGTCATAAGTTAGGTACATTTTCTTTTTCTGAGTCGAGGTCTCACTCTGTAGCTCAGACTGGAGTGCAGTGGCATGATCACAGACTCACCAGAGCCTCAATTTCCTGAGCTCAAGCAATCCTTCTGCCCTCAGCCTCCTGAGTAGCTGGGACTCCAGGCATGCACCACTCCACCTGGCTAATGTTTCTATTTTTTGTACAGTTGGGTCTTGCTATGTTGCCTAGGCTGGTCTTGAACTCTTTGGCTCAAGCAATCCTTCCACCTCTACCTCCCAAAGTACTAGGATTATAGGCATGAGCTACCACGCCTGGCCTATTATTTTAATACATGTTGTTAAAATGTCTCTTAAAAAATAATGTGACATTATATATATTCCAATGGTAGATGAATGTATGTTTCTCTTATCATTGCCAATATAAGTGAAAATAGAATTCAACAACTTTAATAGCATGTTTTCCATTATGAGTGGAGCATTTATTCACATTTTAAGCTATTTGTATTTATTTTACTGTGAACTATTTGTGTCCTTTATTAATTTTTATTAGGTTGTTGGTGTTTTGCTTGCTGATGTTATGGTTCCTCTGCAATGAATATTTCTTTCCCAATACAGATTTCACTAAGCCTCTCAGCTGCATTTTACACAGTTAACTGCTTCATTTTTTCTTTTCTCATTCTTTTTTTTTTTTTTTTTTGAGTTGGAGTCTCACTCTGTTGCCCAGGCCTGAGTGCAGTGGCATGCTCACGGCCACCGCAACCTCAACCTGCTGGGCTCAGGTGATCCCTCTGCCTCAGCCTTCCAAGTAGGAGGAACTACAGGCACGTGCCACCATACCTGGCTTATTTTTTGATGTATTGCAGAGACGAGGTCTCACCAAGTTGATCAGGCTGGTCTTGAACTCCTGAGTTCAGGCAATCCTCTTGTCTCGCCCTTCCAAAGTGCTAGGATTGCAGGCTTGAGCCACCACACCTGGCCCATGCTTCATTTTTTCTGAAGCCCTTTTTCCCTTGGCGTCAGTGACAATACCCTCTCCATCCTCTCAGTTCTTTTCTATTCTTTATTGACAGCTCATCCTCTTCTACTTGACCTTTTTAAAATAAGTGTTTTAGCCGGGCTCGGTGGCTCAGCCTGTAATCCCGTACTTTGGGAGGCCGAGGTGAGTGAATTGCCTGAGCCCGTGGGTTCGAGACCCGCCTGGTCAACTTGGCAAGACCTCATCTCTACAATAAATCAAAAAATTAGCCGGGCATGGTAGCGCGCGCCTGTAGTTTCAGCTACTTGGAAGGCTGAGGCGGAAGGATCGCCAGAGCCCAGCAGGTCGAGGCTGGGCGACTGAGTGAGACTCCAACTCAAAAAAAATAAATAAATAAATAAACAAATAAAATAAAATAAGTGTTTCAAAATCAAAACAATATGAAAACGCATACAGTGCAAAATCTCCATCTTTCTTTCCCCCTACACTTGACCAACCACTTTTATTAGTTTCTCATGCATTCTTCCAAAAAATTTTGTAGGCAAATGAAGCAAATATGAATTCATGCATTTTATTTTTTCTTATGTAATAGTATAATTACATTATTTTCTAGCTTGCTATTTCAAAAATTATTATTAATATGGCTTAAGCATCTTTCATATGAGTACATAAAATATTCTTCATTATTTTTATAGCTGCATATGCCAAAATTTCTAAAGAGATAAGCTAATGATCTTCATACTTGTATATATATCTCAAGTCCAAATATCTCTTTCTAGTTTCAAATTCATAGACCCAACAACCTATTTGATATCGCCACCTTACTATGCAAAAATTACCATAAATTCAGCACATTCATCACAGAACCCAGGAACTCTTCTTCCCAAATCTGCTCTTTTAGGCTTACCAGATTTGTTAATAGACATCACCGACTATTCAGTTGCACAAGCCAGAAATCTGGCTGTCATCCTTAAAACTTTCTTTTTTCTTCCCTCTCAATTGCAGAGCAAGTCCTATTGATTTTCCCTCCTAGATAACTCTTAGCATCATTCACTTTTTCCCTTTCTACCATTATTATAGTCCAAGTTAGCATCATTTTCTATCTGGCAGTCACCTCCCATCTGGTCTACATGCATCCATTCTTGCCTTCCTCCAACTCTCCAAGAGCAGGCTGAGCCATGGTTTTAAAATTCCAGCCACAGCATGATTATTTTCATACTCTTATCACTAAAATGCTTCAAATACTTCCATTGCTTTTACAACAAACTTCTAAATCTCATCATGGGCATTCAGGCCCTGCCTTGGAGAGTCTCAAACTTTTTAGTTTTCAGAAACTTTTATACTTTTGAAAAGCATTGAGGACTTCAAGAAGTTTTTTTATTTGTGGGTTATAGCTATTCATATTTACTATATTAGAAATTAGAGTCATAACATGTTTATTCATTAAAAAATAACAAAATAACCATATTATATGTTGACATTAAATATATACCTAAAGGCAATAACTGTAATTTTTGAAATGAAAATAATTTAGTGAGACGAATGACATTATTTTTACAACTTTTGCAAATCTATTTTATGTTTGGCTTAACAGAAGACAACCGTATTCTCAAATTCTCTGTATTCAATCTACTGTGGTATTAAACATAATTCAGCCTCTGAAAATCTTAACATTTGTAGGAGAATAGTATTTTTAAAAAAAATTAATATCTTAGAGCTATTGCAAAAATAGTTTACCTTTCAACCCCTATGAGATGTTATTGAAATCCCCCAGGAATTCTCAGACCACTCTCTGAGTGAGAACCACTGCTTTGCCTGTACTTTTAACTGTTTCTTTCCCCTGCCTTTATTTACCCATAATCTCCCTCACTTTCTGCCCTCCTGACACACTACTCTGTGTTTCCTGAAACGTACTCTTTTTTTTCTAGCCTCAGAACAATTAGACATGTTACTTGAAATTGTCCATTTTCTTCATATTCATGATTTGCCCTCATGCCATGACTAAACAACTCCTACTCAGGTCTTAGGGACAATGTTTCTTTTTCGATTCCCTTTGCTATATATGCTCCAAAGCACTTTATTTTTTTCTTCTTGTTACTGGTTGCAATTACACATTTATGTATGTGATTATTTGATTAAACTGTACTTCTCTCAATAGGTTGTAAATTTCTTGATAGTAAGAACTATAGCTCTTTTGTTCACCATTTCCCCCCACCTTTTAGCATAGTCCCTGGCATATTAAGGCTGCTCCATAAATGTCTGTGGATGAATGCACAAAGCAGAACACTCTGTCTTTGACCTTATTTTATTCTGTTAATCATTTAAAAAACATATTTATCAGATTTGTAAATCCTTTGAAGCTAGGGGATGTAGGAAGTGTCTTAAATGACAAAATCAGGATTAAAAAAATAAACACACTAAACACTTGGGAATTTGAACTCCCAGAACCAAGGAGAAGATCTTTTACATAACAGTTTCTCAATAAATATCAAATCAAATATAATTCTATTGTGTTTTCCTTTTGTCTCCTCTTCTTGATTTACTCTCAATGTCTCATATATTTGCTATATTAGAACAACAAATATTATGAGGAAATAACAGCAACCACCAAACTCTTTATAAAGTTAAAGATTAGGATAGCCCAAAGCTGAAATAGAGCTTAGCTTTTCAGGCTATCTAGGTAGAAACACATATCTTGAATGATATGTGTTCTTGATGTTACCTACTTAAAGAACTAAACACAGATCTATGATTCTTAAAAATTCTTTTGAGTGGAAAGAACAGGCTACTCAGTTCTGTGTTTCTACCCAGTACATTCAACTGGCAATAAGACAGTGACCATCTTTTAAAAAAAAAGCCAGCACCTAATACCGATACTCAAATCAATAAGCCATTTCTATTTTTTCTTTTCTTTTCCAGCAATCTGTAAAACTCCATCATCTGGTTGAGTCACACAATAGCATTACAGTCTCTGTATGTGGGAGAAAAGGTAAGTTCCCTTATTTTAAGAGTCTCATGTTCAACTGAGCTAGCCAGGCATCTGAGTTCCCTTATTTTAGATCTATGTGCTATCCACAAGGGATCAGAAATGATTTAAATATGTAGTTCTGATTGTTCCCACTGCTCCCATTTTTATATGTATCTTTTCTTGTGCATTTACTCAAAAGGATGAGGAATTTAAGATCTTTTCACCTTAAAAACTACTTTATTGAGGTAGAATTAACATGTGATAAGCTGAGCATATAGTGTACTATTGCTTTTTTTTTTCGTGATGTTGTCATTGATAATCTTCTCAAGTGCTTATCTGTCACAGGTAGATCTTTTCTGGGGAATCGTCTGCTCAAATATTTTATTAGATTGTTTTCTTATTATTAAAATTGGGAGTTCATTCTATATTCAATTTAAGTCCTTTGTCAGACAAATGATTTTGAAAAAGTTTTTCTCAGTTTGTGACTTATCTTTTCATTCTCTTTGCAATGTTTTTCAAAGGGAAAGCATTTTTACTTTTGTTAAAATCCAGTTTATCTATTTTTTTATTTTGTAGATCATGCTTTTGATGTCATATCTAAGACGTCATTGCCAAAGTCACTAAGATTTTCTACATTGTCTCTTAGAGTTTTAGGTTTTACATTTAATTCTATAGTGTGTATTTTGAATTTTCTTTCTTTTTTTTTTTGGATTTTGCATTTTTTTTTCTGCAAGCAGATATCCAAATATTTCAATAACATTTGTTAAAAAGATTATCTTTTTTCCACTGAACTGATCTTGCATGTTTGTCAAAAATTGGTGTTCACATATGGGTGAATTTGTTTCTAGACTCTCTGCCTTATTCTATTGTTCTATTTGCTTGTCTTTACACCAATGCCACACAATGTGGCTTTATAATAAGTCTTCAAATAGGGTAACGTTAGTCTTTCAACTTTGTTCTTCTTTTTGAGAGTCATTTTGATGATATCAGACTCTTCCATAAGAATTTTAAAATCAACTTGTCAATTTCTTCTTTTTTAAATGCTGAAACTTTGATTGGGATTGTGTTGAATCTGTAGATCAATATATGAAACACTGATGTATTAACAAATTTGGATCTATGAATATGATATATCTCTTTATTTATTTAGGTCTTGTTTGATTTCTTTCAGCAGTCTTTTGCAGTTTCCAATGCATGGGTCTTACACATTTTTTCTCAGAATTATTCTTAAACATTTTACATTTTGATGCTATTATAAATGATATTTTAAAATGTAAATGTTCAGTTGTTCATTTGCTACTAGTTTCCTCATATGCATGTGCTAATCAGTAGTTTGCTAACCACTAAAGAAAGGGCCTCCACTGATCTTTGCAGTTCTCCCCTCGTCAGTTACCTCTCTGGTACTCTGCTTTGTAAAACTCAAGCCACCATGATCTCCATAGACACTTATCTCTTTGTACCGAACTAAGAAGTCATCTGGACTTTGGGTTTCCCCTCTCTGCATAGCAGCTTGGAAACGCTTCAAAGACAGTAAGCTGGGCAAATGTAGAACACCTTCATTTGTTTCCCATCTATCTTGTAATTTGATGCCCGGTGTCTAAGAATAATTGTCCATATATTTTGTATGTTTTTTGTTTTTTTTAGGTGGGAGGATAAATCTGCTCCCTTAAAAAAATGTTATTTTATTTTTATTTTTTGAGTTGGGGAGTCTTACTCTGTCACCCAGGTTGGAGGGCAGTGGCATGATCATGGTTCACTGCAGCCTTGACCTCCCGGGCTCAGGTAGCCCTTCTGCCTCAGCTGCCCAAGAAGCTGGGACTATAGGCATGTGCCACCGTGCCTGGCTATTTTTTGTTGTTGTTGTTGTAGAGATGAGGTCTCGCTATGTTGCCTAGGCTGGTCTTGAACTCCTGGGCTCAATCAATCCTCCTACCTTGACCTCCCAAAGTGCTGGGATTATAGGCATGATCTACTGTGCCCAGCCTAAATCTGGTCCTTTTAAAATTCATCTTGATTGGAAGTGAATTTTCACCTTTTAAAAATATCTTTGTCATGTTCTTGTCCTATGATAAAATACTTTGAACATATACAACAGTAGAGAGGATATTGTAATAAAACCTCATGACCTTATATCACCTAGATTCAGTAATTATCAACTCCTTGAATCTTTTTAAAAAAAATCTGTTCTACTAACTCTTTTACCTGGATTATTTTAGAACTATCCCAGATATCATATTTTATTTGAAAACATTTCAGTATATAGCTCTAAAATATGAAGATTCATTTTCAATTCCCTTATTACATCTTTAAAAATCTTCTAGTTTTAAAATAATTATACAGGCAGTGTTCACATGTCCTCAACTGAATCACAAGTATGTGTATGCACATACTATGATGTATATATGAACACATTTAATTATCCCTCGCTTTATTATACCTTGCAGATATTGCAGTTCTTACAAGTTGAAGGTTTGTGGCAACCTTGTATTGAGCAAGTCTATCTGTGCCATTTTTCTAAAAGCACAGGCTCACTTGGTGTCTCTGTATCACATGTGGGTCATTCTGGAAGTATTTCAGACTTTATGATTGTCATTATATCTGTTATGGTGATCTGTGATCAGTGATATTTGATGTTGCTATTGTAATTGCTTTTGGGGCACTATGAACCATGCTCACATAAGACAGTGAACTTAATCAATAAACGTTATGTGTCTACCAACTGACCATTTTATGTCTCTCTCTCTCTCTCTCTCTCTCTCTCTGTCCTTGGGACTCCCTATTTCCTGAGACACAGCAATATTGACATTAGATCAGTCAATAACCCTACAATGACCTGTAAGTGTTCAAGCAAAAGGAAGAGTCACATGTCTCTAACTTTAAATTGAAAGCTAGAAATGATTAAGCATAGTGAAAAAAGGTATACTGAAAGCCGAGATAAACCAAAAGCTAGGGCTTTTGCGCCAGTTTGCCAAGTTGTAAAGGCAAAGAAAAGGTCTTGAAAGAAGTTAACAGTGCTACTCCAGTGAACACACAGATTATAAAGTGAAAGAGCCTTATTGCCGAGATGGAGTAAGTTGTAAGGTCTGAACAGAAGATCAAAGCAGCCCCATTTCTGTAAAACAAAGCTTAATTTAGAGGAAGATACTAACTCTCATCAATTCTTTGAAGACTGAGAGAGATGAGGAAGCTGCAGAAGAAAAGTTGAAAGCTAGCAGAGTTTGGTTCATGAGGTTTAAAGAAAGAAACCATCTTTATAACATGAAAGTTCAAGGTGAAGCTGCAAGTACTCATGTAGAAGCCACAGCAAGTTATCCAGAAAATCTAGCGAAGATAATTGAAGGTGGTTACATTAAACAACAGATTTTCAACATAGACAAAATATCTTTCTGTTGAAAGATGATGCCATCTAAGACTTTCAAAGCTAGAGAGAAGTCAAAGCTTCTCAGCTTCAAAAAACAGGCTGACTCTTTTGCTAAGGGCTAATGCAGCTGGTGACTTTCAAAATAATGGGCTGATCATGTAGTATCTTCTAAAGGCTTTTAAAAAAATTGTTATAATATTTGACATAGCTGGTGCATTTCCATCAATTACAGTTTTTATTCCTATTTTTGTTCAAATTGTCCCATTTTTGGCCAATGAGAGCGTCTTTAGTTTGGCTCCTGAATTCTTTTGGCGTGATTCTAATAGTCATTGAGAATTTTATTAATTTCATTGAGACAATTCCTACACTGAACTTGTTCACGTCCATTTTTTTCAGAGTCCTTAGATTTGGTACCTCAATCAGAATGTTAGAATTACTCATTTTAAGCTGTTAGCAATTGTTTCTAGACCTTTTCAGAAGACATACTTAGAAAATAATTTTTTAGATAAAATATATTATGAATTAATACTAACATTCCCAATTCAAATGTAGAACGATGGGCTTTTTACTTAACTTTGTTGACTGTACTTGTGTTTTTCTCTATACCAATAGTTCTGGGTCTCAATGACAGGAACAGATTATTAATACTTTTTTGCTTTATCTCATTGTATATAATAGTCGTAGTCTCAGAGTAACAAACCAACACAGTCAGCATTAATAGGATACCAAAAATAGTTTAAGATGTTTTTAGAGCTTTTTGCCCTATTTGTGATGCTCTATTAGAAATGCACAAATTATACTTTTTCAAAAAGTATTTGTTAAAGTCAGTCAACATAGTTTTCTGCATGGTTATGCCAACAGCTTGATAGGTTCACTTTACTCCTTTTGATTTAGCTTTTAGCATTACATTTTCAAATGTATCTTTGTATTATTTTGTATAGATATTACAGAAAATATCTACATGGTCTGAAAGTCTAGTCCATAAGACAGATGATATTCAGGAGTCTAGCTCCTTTTTCTCTTCTTTCTATCTTATACTGTCAATCTCTCTATAATCATCACTTTCATTTTTTTAAATTTACCCTTACATTTAAAATATAAACCAATTATATACACTATTTATAGCTATGTATTATAAATGCAAAGTAGATTATACATTTATTCTGCTGTTTTTAAAAAATAAATAGGGGTATACTAACATATTTAACTATATTTCCTCTTGTATATACTTTATATACTTAATATGTTTCTTAGGGACCATTTAATAGCAGTATTAGATATCCTTCATTCATTATTTCAGCTGTACAGTACTCTCTTGTGTGGAGGAACCATTGTTTATTCAGTCAGTCCTCTACTGGAGTTTTTTTCTCAGTCTTTTACTATTACAAATAGTGCTGTAATAAAAAGCCGTGTACATATGTCTTTTCATATTTTTGCCAGTATATCTTTGGTATAGACTTTGAGAGGTAAAATTGCCAGGTTAAAAAATAAATGCATATGTACTTTTGCTAGAAAAATATTGCCAAATTTATTTCCATAGAGATCGTGCCAGTTTGCATTTGCACCAGAAATGTGTTAATGCCTGATTCCCTACAGGCTTGCCAACAGAATATGCTGGAAAACTTTTAGATTTTTCTAATCAGATGAGCAATGTTAGCACATGTATATTTCTCTCTTTTTTAGGAAATACTTTAAAGCGTACAGAAAAGTAGTGAGGACAGCACAAATAACTTAAATAGCTTTTTTCTAGAACAATTCAAGAATAAAATGCTGACATGTAGCTTCACGATCCCCACATCCTTTGGTATTTTTGTTTATTTATTTAAAGACAGGGTTTTGTTCTGTTTTCCAGGCTGGAGTGCAGTGGCGTGTTCATAGTTCACTGCAACCTTGAACTCCTGGGCTCAAGTGATTCTCCTGCTTCAACCTCTTGAGTAGCTAGGACTACAGGAGCATGCCACCACACTCAGCTAGTTTTTATATATTTTTTTAGAGTGATGGGGTCTAGTGTGTATTTCTTAAAGGCAAAAACCTTTGCCTATGTAAAGGACAGTGCAACTAAGTTAATATTGACCCATTGCTGCCAACTAACGGTCAGACTTCATTCACGTTTTGTCAACTGTCTCAGTACGTTCTTTATAGAAAAGGGATCTAGGATCACACAATGATGCTGTTTGCCATGTCTTTTTAATCTTCCCCAATTTTTAGCTGACTTCCATGACTTTGACTTTCTTGACTGGTTATTTGGTAGAACGTCCTTCAATTTGTATTTGTCTGATACTTCCTCATAGTTAAATTCAGGTTATGCATTTTTGACTAGAATATCACAGGCTGTGTTTTCATGGCTTCATCTCAGATGGTACATAAATTTGCCCTATTATTGGTGATTTAACTTTGATTAATTAATTAAATGGTGTCTGCTAGTTTTCTTCATTATTAATTTATGCTTCTCCCCTTTGTAATTAATCATTATTTTGTTGAGAGATAATTTGAGATGATACAAATAAAGCAACTTCATCAAATTTTCACCTACTAGTTTTAGCATTCATTGATGTTTCTTGGCTAAATTGTTACTTTGATAGTTGCCAAATGATGATTTTACAATTTTATTTCTCCTTCTACATTAATTAATTGTCATTTTGCTCCAAGGAAAAGCCATTTATTTATTTATTCATTTACTTATGTTACTATATACTCATAAATCCTTATTTTATTTGATGACTATAGCTCTTTATTTTCATTATTTACTTTGATGCCCAAATTGTGAACGATTTAGCCACCAAGAGCACTTTAAATTTGGCTTTGATATCTGTGATATGTCACTGTCAATCTTTGAGCATTTCTCTACTTAATGACACAACAAGATATTCTAGCTATAGTATGCTTTACTTGGCCCAGCCTTGTGATCTGCCTTTTCTCTAAGGAACCCTGGTTTTTTATTGGGAGGAATGAAATTTAGAAACCAAAGTTTGGGCACTGACTGTGTTAATTATTATTGGTGTTTCACTGCTTTAAATTTCTTTTAAAGGACAGAGTTAGATAATATGTGAATATATGCATAAACAAAGACTACATATTATACGTATGTATATTATATCCACACACATTTATATCTATATTATTTCTATCTAGTACACTGATATCTCAAATTCTAATCCAATACCATAAGGCTGATTCTTGTTTTATGTCTTTCTATGTTTGTCTCTTTAACTTCCTTTCTTCAATGAGAAAACTGGCTCTGATTAACTTAAATATATCTACAGTAGTTCCCCCTTATCCAGGGGATACAGTTCAAGATAACCATTAGATGCCTGAAACCAGGGGAAGTACTGAGCCTAATTGTTGTTCATGGGAACACATTTCTGTTCATGCCTTCCACCACAAATTTAATGCCTTTTCCATTTTAATTAAGCACTTACACACTGTGGTCATAACGTTTGCAGTTTGAGATGCAACAATAAAACTAGTACAAATTTCTTTTTCCTACTTCACAATTTCACAGATGGAAGATTTGTTCTTACTGTAGATCTCAGCAACATCAACACACATTTTTTTTTTTTCTTATGCAGTTGAGAGCATTCATCTTTTTACATAAAGAAAACACCTTACTGCTTCTTTGTGTCATATCTGAATTGCCATCATCACTACACTTGTGCTTTGGGGACATTATTAAGTAAAATAAGACTTGCTTGAAAGAAACACTGAAACATTGCAAAAGTCAATCTAATAACCAAGATGGCTACTAAATGACTAACAGACAGGTCACATATACAGCATGGATACACTGGACAAAGGGATGACTCGTGTTGTGGGTGGGACAATGTGACAACACTAAGTTTTATCACACTACTCAGAATGGTGCACCATTTAAAGCCTATGAATTGTTTATTTCTGAAATTGTCCATTGAATATTTTCCAACTGCTGTTGACTGCAGGTAACTGAAACCACAGAAAGCAAAACTGCAGATAAGGGGGGAGAAGGAGGGATTACTTACTGTACTTATTATATCTTTTCCACCTGGATGCAACCAATCTTCCATCACTGCTGGTGATTGCACTGTCCCCTACTCCATTCGCATGTAGACACTCTTTTCACCTCACCCAGATCTGAACATCCCACAACAGGCCACTGCTGCCATGGGGGCCCTTCCCTCCTACTTAGGCTCCAGTACCCCATAGCAGGCTGCTGGACCAGCCCCCTGCAGGGATGTCTACTTTGCTCAGCTCCATAATAGCTCTGGGACTGAATAAGGAGGGAAAGAAGTAAGGGCAGGCAGTCGAATGGTCAGAAAGAAAGGAAGGCAGGAGGGAATGAGGGAGGGAAAGAAGGAAGGAGGGAAGGAAGGAGGGAAAGAAAGAAGGAGGGAAATAAAGGAAGGAAGGAGGGAAGGAAGGAAAGAAAGAAGGAAGGAAGGAAGAAAAAAGGGAAGGAAGGAAGGAGGGAAGGAACTTTTATTTAACTTACTGTAACAGTGAGCAACTTTTCAAACATTTAACCAACCACTTTGTGTGTATGTGTGTGTGTGTGTGTGTGTGTGTGTGTGTGTGTGTGTGTGTGTACTGATAATACCTAGCAATTTGGCTATATAGTATTTGCTATGCACACCTTTTTAAAGGAATTCTTTATATATTAGAAATATTATCTTTTGTCTGTAATGTAAGTTTCAGATATATTTTCTGAATTTATCATTTGTTTCTCTTTGTTTATTTTTTGGCCACACAAGGGTTCTTACTTTATGTGATCTAATTTGTTACTTTTTTTTCTTTTTGTTTTCGGATTTCGAATCAATGTTGAGGAATGTTCTTTTATAAAAAATGAAAAATGCCTTGGTTGTTTTTTCATCGATTTCCAACCTAAATAAATGTTGGACTGTGTTTTTGTGGGAAAATAACCTGACTCAACTCTCTCCTCACACTTTCAGCTGGAGTCCAAGAGCTGGAATCACGCTTCTTAGTGCCTGGAGATTTATTAATTTTGACAGGGAACAAAGTGCAAATGCCATGTGATGCCATTCTGATTGATGGCAGCTGTGTGGTGGACGAAGGCATGCTGACAGGTATGGGTCCGTCTCCACAGCAACAGCCTCTGTGGGCTGGCCCAGGCTCCACCCTCCCATGGTTCTCACTCCTCTTCTACTTGAATGGTAACGGCTGGCTGCAAAGCGTGGGGTTGCTGTGGGACCTTTCTGTTCCCACAAATCTTACTTAGTCCTGTTGTGGATGGATCTGAGAGTTCAAATTAAAGCTGCTTTCTATGTGCTAAGTTTGTTACAATAATAACTTCTTGAGTGTTTAGCATTTCCTTCTTTTTTTGAGTTGGAGTCTAACTCCGTAGCCCAGGCTGGAGAGCAATGGCACACTCACGGCCACCCCAGTGTTGACCTGCTGGGCTCCGGCAATCTTTCCGCCTCAGCCTTCCAAGTAGCCACAACTACAGGCAGGCGCTACCACGCCCGGCAATTTATTTATTTATTGTAGAGAGGAGATCTCACCAAGTTGTCCGGGCTGGTCTCAAACCCGCACACTTAGGCGATCCACTCATCTCGGCCTCCTAAAGTGCTGGTATTATAGGCTGAGCCACAGAGCCCTACTGCATGTACTTATTGAGCAAAGAATTATTACAGCGCTTTCATTTTGCCTTCAACAATTGTAGAGATCATTAGATCTTTCAGGGTTGCCTATGAATTTTATGTTTAATATTTTTACATAAAATAGGTCTTCAAATAAACTTGAAGTGCTTGAAAATCATCAGTGACATCCTGAAACCCTCAAGGTAGTCCAAGTTCTTCCTGGCTTAAATATGTTAAAGTTTATGCCTCAAAATTTGGTAAATCTGCTACTTCCAACATATGCCCTGAGTATTTTAGACTGTGTTTTATTTTAAATACACATGGGAGCTGAGTGACCTTAGAAGTTATCTCACTTCACACATTTGCAACTGACATCCAGAGAGAAGAACTGACTTACTCAGGGCTATGCTGCTTTGATT
Organism: Tarsius wallacei; assembly: GCA_963574415.1. NCBI lineage: Eukaryota > Metazoa > Chordata > Mammalia > Primates > Tarsiidae > Tarsius > Tarsius wallacei. The sequence goes on from CAUYQG010053342.1 coordinate 50,501, forward strand.
TCTCACTTGCTTAGTATAATAATGAGATGTTGTGCCAACACTTCTTTAAGATAAAGAGTAATCATGTAATCATTTTCAGAGATGAAATGGGAGGTTTCAAAAGCACAGTGGAGTATTGTGCTTCCCATCAAAGTCCAAATCAAATCCGACTGTCCAAATTTTTCTCAGGCAGACCAGGAAGGCATGATATTGAGACAAGAGCATATGTCTTCCTCCTGTGTGAACTTACAAAAAAATAATTGGGTGGTAAATCATGGTAGGTCAGGCTTCTTTCCCTTAAGAATGTATAGATTCATAAAAACCCAATAGTTCTTGAACCTAATGTCCTAGAAGATAATTCTGACCTTATACTGCCCACTCTGCAAAGACCAGTGGAAGGTTTACAAGCTTGTCCCTCAGAACAAGCCATAGTTACCTTCATAACTTCATTCACTATCGTATATTAGCTCTTCAAGTCTCTGCAATTTACCCTTCTCACTGCATCCAAATTGCCAAATCCCGTGGATTCTTTACATTTCTCTTCTTATGTCCTCTCTGTTGCATTTGACTATGCTGGCTATCTCTCCTGAAAACTCTCTCCTCTCTAACTTTCTAAGACAATTATCTCCAAGTTCTTCTACCACTGACTATAGTCATCCAGTTTCTTCTGCTGCTTCTCCTCCTCCACCTCCCTAATTGTTGGTGCCGCTCACAGCTAGGTCCTTGTCCTTTTCTCTTCGACTTGGCCCCTAAATAATCTTGTCTCTTTCTGGGGCTTGAATTATTCCATAAGCTGATGAGCTCTGATTAAATATCTCTAGCCAAAGCTGCTCATTTTAGTTCCAAATCCAGATAAGTCTCTAATCACCTACACAGTATCTCAGTAGGTGATTCTACAAGGCAGGTCATTCTACCAGGCAGATTCAACTCACAGTGACCGAAAATGATTGCTCCTCCTTATGCTGATGAATAACATTACTCTCTGCTCATTCTCCCAAGTCAGGAACCAGGAAGGCATTTTAAGTTCCTCTATCCCTATGACCCGCCAATATAGAAATCTCCAGTTTTGTAGCTTCTTGCTTTCTTATTTCTTAAATCCAGCACTTTCCTTTCTATTCCTACAGCCAGCTGCCATAGTTCAGACCTCATCTTTTCCAGCTGGGACTCCTGTGATAATTTCCCAACCAGTTGTTCAACCTCCAACCTCACCAGACTTCAATTCATTTCCTATACTGTGGATGGTATACTCTTCTTAAACATAAATATGACATTGCTCTCCTGATTAAAGGGATTAAATATCTCCCCACCCTCCTTCAGCCACCAGTGCCTTCAGAAAAATGTTTAAACACTTACATGTTACACTTCGGGCTCTCCATGCTTTGTCTCCTACGTAGCCCTCATGGCCCCTTATTCTCTACACCCCACATTCCAGACCGCATGGCTTGCTGTTCCCTAAACAATCATTTCCAGCTATTTTAACATTAATGTTTGACTTACAGTATTCATAGCATGTATAATACTGTGTTATACTTATTTGTTTGCATACCTGTCCTTCACTCTTATCTACAGACCTCTTAAAAATAAGAGCTATGTTTAACTTGTGTCCCCAATACTTAGGGCTATCTCTGCCACATGGTAGGCTTACAGCACATGCCTGTTGCATGCTGAGTGAGTGCAGGCATGACTTAACTGAGCAAAGGCATCTTACCTTACTAAATGAAATGCTTATTTTCTATAGGAGAAAGCATTCCAGTCACTAAAACTCCATTACCTAAGATGGATAGCTCTGTACCCTGGAAAACACAGAGTGAAGTGGATTACAAACGACACGTGCTCTTCTGTGGAACAGAAGTTATCCAGGCCAAGGCAGCTTCCTCAGGGACCGTGAGGGCAGTGGTCCTGCAGACTGGTTAGTATCTCCTCCTGTGTGTTGATATTTTTGATGAAATACTTTGCTCAGTTTGTCTAGTGCCTTATATTTATTAGGTAAGGAGCAATCTTCAGATAACAAACCAAATATGCATGTGTAAATCTATATATTTGAAAAGTCAATTGAACTACAGTATACACCCATTAGTAGAAATGATAGTGCTGATAACAATAATTACTATTTAGGTGCTTTGCAGTATACAAACTATTTCCCCATATCAAAGTAGCAGAACAGAGATGCTTAATGTCCCCATTTTGTACCTGAATAGGTTGAGGCCATACAACTCAAGTGCACTTTAAAAAATGCCACACCCAGTAATTGACAGAGCTGTATCTAGAACTCAGGTATATTCTAACTCCAAATTCCAAGCTCTTCCCAGGCAGGGCTAGAAACGAAAAATTTAACATTAAAAAGTAATACAAAATGAGTCTATTAATATGTACTGGGCCATTTAATTTCAATTCAAGAGATGTGTGTGTGTCTGTGTGTGTGCACTTATGAGTCATTCCTTAAAATAGAGTTATATTTGGAAAAGATGTGCTCTGCCCCCAGTATGGTGGTTTCCTATCTCCAGGATGCATTGAAATTAGAAGCAGAGGGAATGAAGGCCAGAGAGCGTAGTAGGCTCTGAGATAGATATTTCCATTCTAGCATTTATGCATTTTTCCAATTATCTTTCAATTGCCTTTGGGCTTAACTACTACTAGGAAAAAACAAAGACAATTTTGGGGTTTAGAAGAGCAATATCTGTAGGGTTCATCATCTTGAGAATATGGGGTGTGTGTTTGCTTTTCTAGGATTCAACACTGCAAAGGGTGACCTCGTGCGATCCATTCTCTACCCCAAGCCGATGAATTTTAAGCTCTACAGGGATGCCATCAGGTTCCTCCTGTGTCTTGTAGGGACAGCCACCATTGGGATGATCTACACTCTGTGTGTCTATGTGATCAGCGGGGTAAGCTGCCTTTGCTCTTTTATTACACGCATGCATAAACTTATCTATATATATTTTATATTCTACACGTTGACATCAACCTAGGGCATGTTTTACCAACCTGGGAAACAAAATCAAACACTGAAACTTGCTTATAGCTTCCAGTTCCCCGGTATAAGCAATTGATCATTAAGTTCCACAATAACAATAAGATCACATGGATAAGGGGATAAAACAATTTGCTTATTGAGATACTAACACACTTCTTTTCCTCACACTTTTCTTTAAACCATTAAAAAAAATTAATCTGAGAACATCCTTATTTCAATAAAGTAATATTTTAATAGCTATTAGTGAGGAATTTTAAATAAAACGAGATCATCAGTGTTGGTGAGGTCATGGCAAATTGGTACATGGTTTTCTGCTGGTAGCATTACAAGACTTTTTATTGCATTTTGGCAAGAGACACTGAGAGACTATAAACATGGTCATACCCTTTGACCCACTGACACCGTTTTGAGAAATTTAACCTAAAGAAATAAACAAAAAGTAGGAAAATATCATGTGCTGTAAATGACTGGCTTATCTGTAATAGTTAAAGAATGTCAATCTTGTAGGAAGCTCCTGAGGAAGTGGTGAAGAAAGCCCTCGATGTCATCACAATCGCCGTTCCTCCAGCTCTGCCTGCCGCTCTGACCACGGGCATTATCTATGCCCAGAGGAGGCTGAAGAAGAGAGGCATCTTTTGCATTAGCCCTCAGAGGATCAATGTATGTGGACAATTAAACCTTGTCTGCTTTGACAAGGTATGTGTGTTTCATCCTTACTCTCATCCATGTCATCATGTATAGATGTTTTTATCACGTGTGAGGTAGGAAACAGTGAATGTAGGTACCTGAGTTTATTTTATCTCTGGTGGGGTGTGTTATCTGGAAAAGAATATATTTCTTGGGTTCTTAGATTCTAGAGCTTAGAGGAGGAGCAGGTACTGAATAGAATAATCTTTTAGGGTCTTTTCAGTTTGAGTATTTTATGAAAAACAATTAAAATAACATTTAGTTGGGTCCTGCTGCAGTCAAAACTCTCACACAAAGAAAGAATAAAATGTGTACCCTTTACCATGATCACTGCTATATCCCTAATGCTAAGAATATTGCCTGGAGTAAAGTCAGTAAATACTTATGTAATTAAGAAATGAAAAAAGAAAGAAGGGTTTATTAAACTGTGTCTTGCTATGAGATTGGTTGCAGTACAGCCTCATATCAAACCTTAATTGTATTTTCACATCTGTAGCTTTTTAAATTTACATTACCCTGCATTATTTGCCAGTTGTTCCCAACCAACCTGATATTCAACCTTCTCTTGAGTGTATTTTGTTGGTCTATATACACACACTGGGGTGAAGGTGGTAGTTGTGAGAGGATCTCATGAAAATGCCTTCAGGTCATTATGGCAGGTGAGTGTGGGCAAAGGCTTGGAGGAGGAAAAGCAGGAGACTGTGTGATTTTGACTAGAGTAGGACGTTAGTCATGGGAGAGAATGTCTGTGGATCTCACATGTCTAAGTAAGGCATTTTTACATATTCTCTTAAGTAGTGGAGAGCCATTGAAGGGTTTTGTTGTTGTTGCCATCATCTCTTTTTTTAACTTATTTTTTTATTCCGGTGAAATGTACATAGCATAAAATTTACCATTTTTAAGTGTCCTGTTTCCAGGCATTAAATACATTCTCACTGTTCTGCAACCATCACCATCACTCATCTTGAAAACTTTTTTTTAATCTTCCCAAACTGAAATTGTATCCACTAAACAATATATTGGAGGTTTGGATCACAGAGAATTAATGGGATCGGGACTGTGTTTTATAATTACCAGAGTATCAGAAAGATCTATCAAGAACAGAGAGTTAACATGAATCTTGCCACCATTTCAGTATTACTTTGTGACTGAACTAGCAATGTAAGGAAAGTCATTCTATTTGGGAGAGTATATCCTGGAACTTAAAAAGAAATATGAGTGGGAAAGATAATTGCAACATTAATTTGAATAAACAGTGAACAATAATTATGAGTAACTACCATTATTTTTAGCTTTTACTGTATGCTAAATATTAAATTAAGCACTTTATTTGTGCTATCTCATTTAATCTTCACAACTCTATGAGATTATGGCCATGTTACAGATAAGAGCTCTGATGTTTAGAGGGATTAAGTAATCTGCCCAGGTCACACAGCTGGGTCTTGAACCTAATTGGAGCTCTTAACCATTATACTGCACTGAGAGCGATACCAACAAACACCTTTTTACCAAAGAGGTATTAAATAACAAACCACCTTAGAGTGTTTTCACAAACAGTGACCTGTAGGTAAAAATTCTACTCTATTATTTATTTCTGATAGCATACTTTTAACCTCTACTATACAAACTGGGACTCACGGAATTACAGCCCTTATATATTCACCAAGGACTTTCACATCCATTCAGTCTACCATTAGATTCTCAAAACAATCCTCTGAAGTTGTAAGGAAGATACTGTTTTTTTTTTTTTTTTTTAAATTCACTGTGGAGGACACTAAGTTTCAGCTTGTCATACAACTGTTATAAGTGCATTGAAGCCTGCCAGGACTCCAGATACTCCCTTGTTGTGTCCTTTCTTAAAGTGCTGATCTTGATAATACATTTGCAAAGTATATATTCTTTTTAAAACATACCTTACTTGTCTTCACCATGGGGCCACTGAATCTTCAGAGTAAGCCGAGTGCTTGTTTCTGTTTAGACAGGCACCCTAACAAGGGATGGCTTGGACCTCTGGGGAGTCGTGCCCTGTGATAGGAACAGGTGAGTACTGTGGACAAAATACATTACAGTTTCTCTTTTCCCCAAATTCCACATTTTCTCTTAAAACTACTAATGGAGACATTTGGGCTTTGGTTTTGACGAATAATGATTGCCAAAGCATCTTCATTTACTTTCTCCTCTTGAATTCTTTCAAGTCTCACTAAAACATGTGTATTTGCACCCAGTCCCAGCCCAGCCCTGCCCCATGCCATTCATAAACCCAGGAGATGAAGGGGAAGCTTTGACACTGCATTCAAATCTTTGCTAACGTGTGATTTGCTTTCATCATATTTATCAGAGACCTGAACTTGGCCCAGTATAAGTAAGTTAGACAGTACCAAGACACTGTCCTTCAAGGAAGCAACATTATTTGTACAAGCTGAAGCCTCTTGATGTCCTTGCACTGACTTTTGTTCCCTGAATTTCAGGAAGAGGAACATCTCTGAAACCATAACTAGTGTACTCAATTTTCTTGGTATTCTAATTTTGGGAATTTCACTTTCTGGCACCTGGAAACTCCTTTTTTTTTTTTTCTAGCTAGAAAGGGCTCTGTTTGGCAATTTTCACGTTGGTGTGGTAAAAATTTGAGCATCCCTCTCCTGAGGCCCTCTTGTGGCCATGTTTGAGTTTGCGTCTCTGCCTGCTCTCCTCACTGTGATCAGAACAGAAACGTGATGCATTGACATTTATATTTTGTTTGAAACGAAAGTTTCCCCCACTAACATAACCTAAATCGCAAAGCATTTTTTACATGAAAAGTTCATTGTGGTTCTTTTGCACTATGCAGGTGACATAATTTATCTGTAAAATATTTTAATTCCACATAGTTTAATACATTGTTATAGAATAAATACTATTTAGAAACGAGTCTAATTCTTGGGTTAAAAAAATAATTCTCATGCTTCACCACTTTGATCTACAGAAGAAGCCTCTTAAAGTGTCAGATTTTCTTTTCTTTTCTCTCCCTCTCTCTCTCTCTCTCTCTCTCTCTCTTTCTTTCTTAGGTGATCCTTCCACCTTAGCCTTCCAAGTAGCTGGAACTACAGGCACACACCACCACACGTAGCTAATTTTTATTTATTTATTTATTGTCGAGACAAGATCTTGCCAAGTTGCCCAGGCTGGTCTTGAGTTCCTGGGCTCAGGCAATTCTCTCGCCTCCGCCTCCTAAAGTGCTGGGATTACAGGTGTGAGCCACCACGCCTGGCCAAGTGCTAAACTTTCTAAAGTTATGTTGCCTTTTCTGCTTCAACTTCTACAAAAAAAATGTGTGCATTTATTCAAGTATGTGAGCATCCTGAGAGAAGTCTTGTTCTTATTTATATTTGTGTCCCTAATGAGGTAGTACTGTACCAGGCACACATAATAAGTAGGTGCACAGCAAAGGTTAATCTAAATCTGTTCTGTCTTTCGAATGTTCTACTTATTGAACTAACATCATACTAGTCACAAAACTTTGGAAGCAGCTTTCTATTTCTAAAAATGAATTGTTACATTTAAATAAAAGCAATTGATATAATGTTTAGTGACTGATTAATTAGGGCTCCCTCCTTTCCTTCCTTCCTGCCTCTTTCCTTCAATCCAAAAGATCAAAGTTGGCTTCAAATGATTAAACAGTAATTTTAAGCTAAACATTGACAAATTTAATTAATAAAATGAGAGAAAACAGAATTAAGTATAGGTAAGAAGTGAGCACTTGACTTATAGGCTATTAAATATTTTCTTGTTAAAGGTGAACTCATTTCTGATCATTCTTATCTTTTCCAAAAAGGGAAAGGACCATTGTGCCAGATAGTTCAAGAATTAGCAAAAGCTACCAGGGATTGATGAATCAAAAATATGCAAATAAAAGTACAAAGACAGGAATGACAGAGAGCTTTAAGTATTTTCTGTGCTAACCAGAGTCTGGCCTGTTCCTCTGGAATGCAGAATTAAATACTCAGAATTATAGACTGATGACAGTGTGAGTATGTCCTTGTAAACTTAAGATGTTTTTTTGTGTGTGAGGTCTGTGTTTCACTTTTCAGTGTGAGTGTACACTTCTGTGTTAATCACACTGTTGGTGGTCTATTGCTTTTAGATGCTTACTAAAATACTATGGTACATGCTGTAAACCACTAGGATGAGTTGCTTTTTTGACACATAATAATGGATATAACCAAGAGGGTTAATAATGAACCAAGATGTTTATGAACTCTTAGTGTGATAAAAGGAAGCTTGAATGCAAAAGCCAGGAGGCAATGTGGCTGAATTATGAGTCAACATTGCGCTTTGGCTTCTTTTGAAAACAAAAGGGTAGAGAAAACCTAAGGCTGTATTTAAAGAAATGCGGTGTCCATATTCCATATTATCAGAAATAATGGTCTGATCCTGGACACTGTGTTTCAAGACAAATTATGACAAATAAAAACTTTTCTGAGAGAGTAGCTAGGAGTGTGAGAGGTCTGATAAAACTGCATATTGGAGGAACAGTTAGAGGTTCCTGTGTAACCCCAGAGGAGAAGGATGAAGGGATAGGAAGGATTGAGCTTCAAGTCTCAAAGTAGTTGATGTGTGGATGAGAAGGAACAAGTAGATTCTGACTGCCTTCAAGAAACAGATTTTTCCTTGATGTAGGAAGAACCTTTTGCCATTCAGAGGTCCACCAAACAGGATGGGGTACTTTGAGAACCAACAACTGTGCTGCACATTTAAGAAAAGGCGGACCAACAAGGTTGCAGAGGACCTGAGGCTGAACTCCATGACTTCCACTCTACATTAGTGAAAGAACTCTGCATCTGACACTTGCATTGTATTTTAATAGATGAGGCCACTTTCTATAGGAAATGATGGTGATACTGGCTGCACTATGAACACTACAGGCCGGGGTGGAAGATAGGGATGCAGTGTCCTTTTACAAAATGTTCATTTCTTCAGTATTACAGTCTTGCAGATTTCTAGTAACCAATTCATTAATTATTTTATACCTATATAGACTGTCTACTGTGGGCCAGACATCTAATATGTTGGGAAATATATACCAATGACAGAGCCCTATCTTGAAGGTTTGATTGAGGAAGACGCATGTATACACAACTGTAGTAGTAGCCAGTCTGTTCTGTTTCACAGGGTGGTCTAAGAGGTAGCCCAATAGTTGGGCTGGGTGTGAAGTTACTTAGAAGTGATACTTTTAATTCTTTCCATACCCTTGAAATTAAACCGGTCAGAAAAGAGGTGAGAAAAAGAGAGAAAAAAAGAGCTTGAGAGAACCTTAGAGATCTTTCTCATACTCAGTGAACTTACCTAAGGATGATGACTGAATGGGGCAGTATTAATCTGGGGGGACTGGAGAGTGGGTATGTAATGCAACCAAGCATATTAAATTTTTTTTTAAAAGATGTTAACCTCCAAGATGCTTTGTTTTGGCATGAGAAGATAGAACCCAAGCCCCTTCCCTTTTCTCCTTCAGCTTCCAGGAAGTCCACAGCTTTGCCTCAGGCAAGGCTTTGCCGTGGGGCCCACTGTGTGCGGCCATGGCCAGTTGCCACTCTCTGATCCTTCTCGATGGGACCATCCAGGGAGACCCTCTGGACCTCAAGATGTTTGAAGCCACCACCTGGGTAAGCTACTGCTTTGCAGATAATCTAAGACGCTTCTTCAGTCCCAGAGGAACATAGGTGTTATCACAGCTATGTAATACTTTAAAATGTGAGGTTTCCCGTATGGAGTACAATTGGCAGTGAAGGGCAAAGTAATCTAAGCCTGGTTTCCTCATCTGTACAATGAAGCTAATAATAGTATCTACATTACAGGATTATTGTGAGGATTAAATGGGATGGTACATTTCTTAAAAAGTCCTTGGTACTATGCCTGGCAAATATTACAGTTTAATAGTACTAATTTAATTGCAAGTATTATATAATAATGTATCAACCCTTTGTGCTATTCTATGAACACTGTCTGGTTTCAAAGTTTTCTAGAACATGGGCATTAGGAAACTCTGCTGTCCCCAGTGCTTAGGATAACTCATAGACTCAGGGTGACCATGAGTCTTTTTCTTATTGATTTAGGATCTATTTTATTTCTAAGACTGGAGACAACAAAAAGGAAAACGATTAAAGAGCTTTTGTTGAGACTTTGAACCAGATTTAGGAGCAAATGGAATAGTTCAGGAATCTGGTTCTTTCGACTATAGCTTTGGCTCTGTTATCCCTCTTATCTCTCACGTTAGGGGCTTGGCTCCCATGGTCATTGAATGAGGGGATTGAGTGTTCACATAAAACAAAACAAACAGACAAGCAAACAAACTGGAGTCTTTTCTTAAAAGAAAACATTATTCAGAAGCACTCTTTTAAAACCAAGGAGTTGGAGTTGCTTCAGTTGAAATGGAAGGTGGGGATTAGGGAACATGCATCTCAGTGACTTAGCGATAAATCCATCCTCTCTCCCTGAAGCAGCATAAAACACAAGGCCCTGGGGATCAACTGGGAACACCACTGAAAGAGACAATTTTTAGGGTGCCTTCTAAATCTTTTAGGGCTTTATTCCGTAGTAGTCTAATGTAACTTTGCCAATCCTTCATCCTTTCTAGGTTACTGATTTAGAATCTGTAAGTAGGGATTACAATTTCCTGTTGGAGATTTTTTTTTTTTTTTTGCCACTCAATGAGATGATTACAAAGCCCTGTGTTATCTTTGGGTAAAAGTTTCCTTTAACTATAATTTAGGGTCATTATTACAGCAATGACTGAATGTTAACCATGTATATCATGGTCCCTGCCCTGCCCTGCCCTGCCTCAAGGACCATATATCCAAATTAGACAGCAAGAGCAGGACCAGCAGTGAACTTCATGAAAAGAAAGACGGAAAGGTGCTTGCTTCACACAAAAGGAGTCTGACTCTTCATGCTCACTCCTTTCAAGTTACGCTCTTCAGAAATGGAGAATGAGCCTTTATGCAGCACATTCCAACAGAGAAAACAGGATAAATTGCATGAATAATTCAGAAGTGTCTGCCCTTCAAGTTTTGCAATGCATTATTTTTTTTCCTCTGGCGGAATAAGTCTGTCACCTCCATCTTGCTGAGGGAGGAGACACAGAGAATACAGTGAGGTGGTCTGAGGATTTTCCCAAGGGGTGGCTTTGAGCATAGCATCAGTGGGTGAGTGGCATATAAATCTCTACAATGAAATATCCCATTTGTGAAATAGGAAATGGCTATTTCTGGGGATGATTTCCACATCAAGGGAGTGCCGGCACATGCCATGGTAGTGAAACCCTGCAAAACAGCCAGCCAGGTAAGCCTTGCTTGCTGTTCACTCTTTTCAAAGGGAAACTCTCCTCTGGCCCATGGTTTTTGAAAGGTCACAGATGTATCTTATTTAAATACCAGGTGTAAAAATTAGTGAGATTGTCACCCTTGTTTGCTAAAATAAAGAATAAGGAGGGAGGAGTTAATTCTCAAGAGCTAGAAGCTATGACCGTATGTGCTTTTCCGTTCCCTAACCCTTAATCAGGTCCCAGTGGAAGGAATCGCAATCCTGCATCAGTTCCCATTCTCATCGGCACTGCAAAGAATGACAGTCATTGTCCAGGAGATGGGAGGTGACCGACTGGCATTCATGAAAGGTGCACCAGAGAGGGTGGCCAGTTTTTGCCAACCCGAGACAGGTTAGTAAATGGACTTGGGTTCAACTGGCAAATTGATATTTCCTGCTTAACATGTCCCCACAGCCTTTATCTAGGAATCCAGTTGCCTACTGGTCATAGCCAATTGGGTGACACATTGGCATTCTAAATTTAATATCACAATCAAGCTTGTCTTTCCCATCTCCTGTACTTCTCAGTTTCCCATTTTGGTGAATGTCACTGCTGATTCCCCATCCCCCCCTCCAATTTAGGTGTCAGCTCTGATTCCTTCCTCTCCCTCAGTGCCTCCATCTAGCTAGTCGCTAATCCATGACCCTTCACTGCATTGGTTCAAGTCATCATCCCTGATAACTTCAATAGTTGATGAATTGACCCTCTGACTCCAGTCTCCCCCATTCTGATACACCCTCTGTACTGTGACCAGATTGTTTTTTTAAATCACAACTATGTTATCACTTTTCTGCTTTTATTCCTTTGGTTGCTTCCCATAGACTCCAGTGTAACCTCAAATTTCTTTAGGATCATATATAAAGCTTTTATAATCTGACCCCTCCAGATGCCTTATCACTCCTGTCCTCACATCTTGGGCTTTTCTTGAGCTGAGTCAACTATTCAAGGCTTGCTCTCTCATGCCTCCATGCCTAAGCACATGATGCTCCCTCAACCAAAAAGCCTTTTTTCTTTTTTCTTTTTGGATTTACTGTAGAGAAGAGATCTTGCCAGGTTACCCCGGGCTCCCGAAGTGCTGGGATTATAGCATGAGCCACCATGTCTGGCTCAAAAAGCCCTTTTTCTTCATCTAACCACTTCCTCTCAGTCTGGTATTTGCACCACTGAATGCCTTCCACAGCATGCTGTAACTCCCTGGTTCATAGCAGTCATCTTATTTGATTGTATTGTTAATTTACTGGCTATTATTCAATTAGACAGAAGTTCTTAGAGCAGAGCTTGAAGTTTAATCTCTGCATTCCTAAAACCTGTCACATAGTAGACTCTTGATAAATGTTTGTTGGTTAAACTGCAAAAAAATATTCTATACATTCTCTCTCTTTTTTTTTAATGCTCTTTCTCATTTCAATTGTACTAAATCCCAGGAGGTCAACCCTGACAATGTAGTTATTTTTATAGTTTCCATTGACTTATTTGCATATCTTTATAGAGGTGTTTTTTTCTTGGGCGAGAGGTGGATGTTTGTAAATAATTTCTTTGCCAGTACTGACTTAGTAAATATTGTATACTAATTCTGTGTTATTTTCTAAACAGTACCAACTAGTTTTGTTAGTGAACTTCAGATTTACACAACACAGGGCTTTCGGGTCATAGCACTGGCTTACAAGATGCTGAAAGACGACTACCACAACGCTGCCTTGACGAGGTAAATGGGAGGATTTTGATAAAGCAGAATGATTTGATGGCAAGATGCAATTTATGGTGTGGGAGATGCATTAGACTAGGATAGGACTCGAGAGTTCTGGGTGGTGGACACAAAACATAGCTTGTTGAATTTGTGTGCATAAAAGGTCTCTGAATATTGATAAAGCAGAATATAGTCACCCCTGCCCTGCCTAAATCACACAGTGTGAACACTGGGAGATTTTATGAGAAACAGCTATATAAAGTGTAAAATATGATGTGATTTTACAGCTTTGTGAAAACAGACATATGAATATAACCAGTGTTTCAAAGTTTGAAATTGTGGTTATACCCCATTTTAAAAAATTATAGTTGGTGAATTGGTTGGAAGTTATGAAATGTGACATTTGCCTGAAAAAATTATTGATAGGAAATACATAGCTTAATGAAGCAAATTCATATTGCTTAGACTATTGCATTTAGTTAATATTTGCAAAAAAGCAAGAAAGACTTCTGAGGTGCCAAATAGAGAAAGTTTGATATGCATGGATTAAAATCCAGATACTTAACAGCTGAAATGGACTGCTGGATTAATGAGTTCAACTTTACTTGTGGTGGTTAAAAAAAAAAATTCCACTGGCTTTTAGGCTATCATGTTTACTTCATCTTCAACACTATTTCCAATAGTCTATGTTGTTCATTACTGGTTACACTGCTGTGAAGATAATAAATGTTCATTTTAAATTTGAAGACTCTAACATATTTGTTTTCAACCTTATCAGACTCAGGACTCTTTTTTATAACTATATTTTCTAATATTTCCTTTTATATGAGTATACTATATAATAGTATTATGCATAACATTTTACATATATTCTTTGTAAAAAATAGATATAGTGCCTTCTTATATAGTAAAATTAAAGCAAAAATATAATGTATTACAAAAGTTATAGTTCGGTAAATGATCTACTGACTCTACTAAAGCAAAATGCAGTATAAGTTGCTTGTGCCTGCGTATAGAATCATTGAGGCTGCAATAGCCACAAATGCAGACTGATGCAGATGTGTTATACGTTGTACTGAGGTTTTAGTATCTGAGATGCTGCCAGGTTTTAGATATTTTTGGAGATGATATGACATGAGTCAGCCACAAGCACCGGATTAGACCAAGAAAATGGCTGCAGGATCAGACATCTGCCATAGCCTAAGTCCTACCTTGGTACTAGTACTTCCAGTGTCTCTGGCTTATGATCTGTCTAGGGTTCAAGACACAATAATCAAGAGACTGGCCTAATCTCAGCCCTACCACTACTGTGTTGTGTGACCATGAATAAGTTGTTGTTGCTGTTGTTGTTGTTTGTCTAGACTGTGAAATGGTTAACAATTCTTAGTAAAACTCTGAAGAAAACAGTACAATCTCCTCTCGATTTACATAGGGAGTTACATTCCTACAAAGTTCAATAGAATATAGGAAGTGTGAAAAACATTTTGTGTTTATATGTAAAACAGAGCTGGGGAAGTATAATAAGCAATTTTATAATTGTTTACTATGATACAGTAATATTACATATATCATAATAGTACAGTATGCTATATAGCACAATAATGGTATAATATAAATCATATAAGCCTAAAATTGTGTAGGAAAGTACAGTCAACTTTTTAGCATCCACTAATGTCCAGTAAAATATTCCAAAGGTCTATAGAATGCAGGATAATTCTTCATTGTGCATTGGTCATTGCAGAAAATCTTAGATGCCAAAAAATTTCCATGATGTTCCCTAGAGGCAGTACTGGCCTTGGCTGATAATGGCTACCATGACCCAACCCTCTCATTTTGTGAATGGGCAAAGTGAAGTCCAGAGGGGGAGGTGGCACATTGTGTAATATCCCTGGGCTTACTGAGCCACTCTCCCTGAATCCAGCTGATTGTGACCCCTAAAACTTTGGCTACTAACAACTCTGGATATTTGTTGTAATTTGATCAACTCAGTTCTAGGTCACTCAAGTTAGAGAGCTAAAAATAAACTTTGAGATGCCACATTTTGAAGAAGAGGAAGGTTGGGTCCTTGAAAGGGATGCAGCAGAACTGGGAATGAAAGTTTCAGCTGGGCTCGGTGGCTCAGCCTGTAATCCTGCACCTTTGGGAGGCTGAGGTGAGTGGATTGCCTGAGCCCGCGGGTTCGAGACCTGCCTGGGCAACTTGGCAAGACCTCATCGCTACAATAAATCAAAAAATTAGCTGGGCGTGGTAGCGCGCGCCTGTAGTTTCAGCTACTTGGAAAGCTGAGGCGGAAGGATCGCCGGAGCCCAGCAGGTCGAGGCTGCGGTGGCCGGGAGCGGCCACTGCACTCCAGTCTGGGCGACAGTGTGAGACTCCAACTCAAAAAAAAAAAAAAGAAAGTTTCCTGAGAGTCTGCTGCCAAGGATATAGCAAGATTCTGGCTACTGTGCTGATGCT